>CAJNDS010000025.1:1037500-1129449 GCA_905221605.1 Symbiodinium natans
ATCATCGTGGAATTCCACAACAATAAATGAGATAACTAAAGATATGTAAAAGATATACTTAGAGAATATATATATATATATATATATAATTAATATACATGCATAAGGTATGGTGTTTTTGCATCCATAGTTGATGGTCGTGGTGATGCGGCATGTGTCCTTCCAGCTGCCCGAGGCCTCGGGCATGCGATCTGTAATCCGTGCCGTGCAGTTAACTTAAGTGCATTGATGCACTACAGATCCTGTCCAACCATCCGACCGCAGCAGGAGTCCGATGAGCCACCGGCGCCTGTAGTGAAGCCCAAGGCGTGACCACGCCGGATCGCTCGTTCGCAGGACGCAATCGTCGCCAGTATATAACTTTAAATGAGACACACAGCGTATTTCTCCACTTTATTGCTATGCTGGTGTCCCAGCATGCATGCCCTTAACACTTCGCCGCCCAGGCCTGGGTCAAACTCTGAGCTTGCGCGGGGAGATTTCGGATGATCGGCGCTGCACGGGGAACCAGCCTAAATTGGAACACGGGAAAGTGTAGGTTCTACTCGGAAGGTGCCCAAGTGTCAAAGTTGGAGTGCGGAATGTGTTTAAACAGTTGACGCCTTTCTACACCGGCGGTGTTGCAAACCGACGCGTCTTTGCTATGCGTCTGCGTGGTTTTTGATTTTTGGATAAGGTGGTTTCTCGTGATTGTGCGTGTGTGTTTGTGTGGGTTGCCAAAGTCCTTTCAATTGTGGTTCTATAACGTGTTTGTTTTTGTTGTGTTTCACTTGTGGTTGCGGAGGTTTTCCCAGAGAGTCACAAGCATGGCGCTCAAAACAAGTTCTGTACTGACTTTTCAAGGCCAGCTTGCCATTGCACAAAGACACGTCAGCAAAGCAAAGCCTGGAGCCGTGCCGACTTTGGTAACTATGTGTGCCTTTGAACAGCAACGGGCAACGGAGCTTTCCCCTTCCATTTTGATCTGGCGGCTAATAATATGAACAAAGCGGAGGTTGGGGGGTTGGAGGTGGGGCGCCGCCCCCAACGAGGCAAGCACGCTTAAGAGACGAGGCCGGCTGGGGGCAGAGCTGGTGTGTTTGCACGCGTAGGGGGTGAGGGCGCGTGCCTTTGAAGAAGCTGCGCACGCGAATGGACAGGGCTGCAACTCTAAGCCCGACATGCGACGTATGCACCGCGGCCCACCACCACGGACCACCGCCATGGACCACCACCACGGCGGTACCACCGCCACGAAAAACCACCACGGACCACCACACGAGACCACCACTACGAGACCACCACACCACGGACCACCACTACGGGACCACCGACCACCACCACGAGACCACCTCACCACGAGACCACCACCACGGGACCACCGCCACGGGATGGTTCTTTTTTCGTGTTTTTATTGGTTAGGTTTGGGGTATCTCATTCTAGGGGCGACTTGACGGGTTTCTCGCCAGCGAAATGCCGGCAAATTTCTTTTTGGAAAGAATTTCCTGCCTGGGAGGCCCCCTGCCTGGGAGGATCTCCTGCTTGCCGGAAAGCTTTTGCCTGAACCCGCCTGAAAAGTAGGCCTGAGGCCCCTTGCTGGGAGGCCCTTTCAAGCAAGGGATCCAGATCCCCAACCAAAACGCAGCATCACCAAGAGCGAAGGCGGCAGCCAGCCCCAAGCCCAAACCTTTTGGGTTTTTGGCACGTTTAGAAAGACTCGCAAGGCCACCACGCCTCCAACCAGGCCTTTGACTTGAGGCGCGAAGGCGGCAGCCAACCCAATCCCAAACCTCTGACTTTTAGCCCCCAGAAGCCCTGGAATGATGGACATCTAAGCCCAACAACCATTCGAAAAGACAAAAACAATAAAAGATGCAGCATCAGCATGGCGAAAGCGGCGAAAGCCCAAACTTCTGATTTCACGCCCTTCCAAGCAAGTTTTCCAAATCCCCGCCCAACACGCATCGCCGAGGGCGAAGGTGGCAGCCAACCCCAACCCCAAACTCTGGCTCTCCCAGCAGCCCTCGACTGATAGACATCTCCCTTGCAATGCCTAGGGGTTGCGAGCTTCAGGGTAGGTGATCTACATCAATGCCGAATCTCTAAACCCAACCAATAGACAAGAGAAAAATAACAAAAGCACGATCAGAGTTCAAAAGAACCCTAAACCCGTAGAGGTTAAGGCGAGGGTGGAGCGCCAGCGGGGGTGGGCTTATGCAAATCGGGGCGCGCGCGCCTGGGTGCTTTCAGCACCAGCGCGCCGCCCACTCATTGAGACACCCTAAACCCTAAACCCTAAACCCTAAACCCGAAACCCTAAACCCTAAACCCTAAACCTCTAAACCCTAAACCCTAAACCCTAAACCCTAAACCCTAAGCCCTAAACCCTAAACCCTAAACCCTAAACCCAACCCAAAACCATGAAAAACACGAGAAAAAAGAACCAGACAAAATACGAAAAAAGAACCTGGACCCACGGGACCACCACCACAGGACGACCGCCACGGACCACCACTACGGGGACCGCCACTACGGGGACCACCACCACGGACCACCTCCACGGGACCACCACCACGAAACCACCAGGACCACACCATGAAACCACCACCATGGGACGGATTATGGAGCATGACCTGGGACCACCACCACGGACCACCACCACGGACCACCACCACAGACCACCGCCACGGGACCACCACTACGGGACCACTGCAACTACGGGACCACCACCACGCACGCCACGTGGCACGCCACGGCGGCGCGTGTCCTGTGGAGTTCCCCCTTATAGCTTGACAGATGTGGAACACCACGTGGAATGCCACGGGCGGCACGCGTCCTGAGCTTGACAGATTCGGAACGCCGCGGAACGCCACGTCGAACGCCACGACGGCGCGTGTCCTGTGGAGTTCCCCCTTAGCTCGACGGCTTGGCGGATTCAGATCGAACGCCGCGGAACGCCACGTCGAACGCCACGGCGGCGCGCGTCCTGTGGAGTTCCCCCTTAGCTTGGTCGACACATTCGGAACGCCGCGGAACGCCCCCGGGACGCGTCGCGCGTCCTGTGGAGTTCCCCCTTAGCTTGACGGATTCGGAACGCCACGGAACGCCACGTCGGCGCGCGTCCTGTGGAGTTCCCCCTTAGCTTGACGGATTCGGAACGCTACGGAACGCCACGTTCTGTAGAGTTCCCCCTTAGCTTGACGGATTCGAAACGCCACGAAACGCCACCTCGGCGCGCGTCCTTGTGGAGTCCCCCCTTAGCAGCACGCGTTACGCCACTCGCGGACGCTTGCGAACGCTTTGCGGACGCTTTGCGGACGCAACGCAACCACGTTTGGTAACCCCAACCCAACTTTTAAAACGGGAACCCTTCTGCGGAGCATTCGGGAAAAAACAAAAGAGATGACAGAGAGGTGTGAAAGAGATGAAAGAGAGAGGGCAGAGAGAACAACGAGAGATGAGAGAGATACAGAGAGAGAGAGAGAGAGAGAGAGAGAGAGAGAGAGAGAGAGAGAGAGGGAGAGCGAGAGAGAGAGAGAGAGAGAGAGAGAGAGAGAGAGAGAGAGAGAGAACCCAGAGATAAGAGAAAGACACGAGAGAGATGAGAGGGAGATAAGCGAGTGGTGAGAGAGACAGACAGAGAGAGACTCAGTAAGAGAAAGAAAAAGACATAGTAAAATGTTGTATATGCCACACGTATGCAGGTGTTGAACACAACTTGTTTCAGTGATGTCTCATGCATTGAAGAGCTCGGTCCGCCGAATGTTGCTTGACCACATGTTGTCACCGGCAGGCCTTTGTGGTCGTGATCTGCGTGATTTTCAGCGATTTGTTCATGCCAACGTGCAACTAGCATCGTTTCAAAGCTGTGGTTCTTCAGTCCAGAAAGTATGGCGTTTACAATCCAGTCTGCGTGCGATGTCAGTGAGCAGCCCACGGAATCCGTCGCTGTCCTTTCATCCCAAATCCTTAAGCATGCCAGGCCCTCAGTAGCAAATCCTGAGAGGTCTTTCAATTTATGCATAGGAGGCAGCAGGCAGCTTGGGCTCATAAACATTCTTAAGCTTTCGCACTGGCAGTATTTGTGCTGCAGGGGGCCCCGATAGGACTTGAGCTGCGACAGGCTCAATCTCGTGTCTACTGTAGTCTTTGCTAGTCCACCCCTCAACCCTGCAGACTCTACACCCCACTCAGCCGATCATCTGTAAACCCCATCAGACCGATCATTGGACTATTACGCACAGCTGTGGGAAGGTAAGGTTTGTCCTCCGGCGCGGTGCAAGTATTGTCACTTGGGATGCGGTCTGGGAGGGGATTGACCCCATTGTAGGAGCTTAAGAGAGGTGGGACCAACGTCACAACATGGTGCAGCGCAGCTTGCTAAAGTGATATTGCCAAACATGCAACGAAACGTGCCGTCTGCCGTGCGCATGGCTGCTTGACTGTTGCGCTCGAAATCGAGGATGAACAACTAGAACCCAGGAGCTGTATATCCACAATGACCCATGTGCCCACTACTAGATTGATGTTGATCAGTAGCTACAAAGTGCAGGTACGCATCAGGAGGTTTTCCTGTTCCAAAAGGAAGCAAGTTGTTTATTTCCAGGCAGGCCCCTTTAATGCTTCAAAGGAGCAAACGAGGCTGCTCGTACAGCAACGCATCTGGGATGGCTCCACAAAAAACCAAAGAAACACAGGAAACGTGGCCTGGCAAGGTCACAGGTTGTCATCCCAGCCGTGTGAAAACAATGAACAGCTGTTTATTCCGAGTCCTTGCGCACCCACAAGTCCTCAAACCTGAGCCATCCTGAGCCCGAAGACCTACGCTAGATAGACCCTAGGCTTTCTGAATCCCATGAACCCCATAATGCTGATGGGCAGATGCATGCGCTAGTGGCGTTGCCCTGCTGCGCTTCCCGAGGTCAGCAAAGTGCTGGCCGCTGCCATTTGTTTTTTTGGCGTCTGTCCGGCCCTTGGTCTTTCATATTCCGGCCATATAAAGACCGAGTTCTGTGAGATTGTGTGAGGACTGTTTGTCTCGGAGCCGAGGCCACCACCCCTGTTGAATTTTTTGCTGCACATGCGTGGAGGAGGCTCAACTTGCATGAATGCCTCTTCAAAACTCAGAGGTCACGCCCCAAACCAATGTAAAACACAGGGCGCCTAGGTCCTGTGTAATTATGTACCGAAACAGTGTAGACCTCACTTGCCTCATTGTGACTGACTGATTTACAATTTCGTTCACTTTGGAAAAGCTGGGACCGGGTTATTGGTACCGTGCAGGTGTGCTCACTGCCCCGGCTTCCCGTTTTCTGACTCGGTCTTCCCCGTACTTCGACTCGGTTTGCCTTGTTTTTCTGATTTGGTCCTTGGCATTTTGGATTCGATGCCCGACTCGACTGTCACCCCAACTCGGCTATCGGAGCTCGTAGCTGCGCTGTTGCCTTTGGGGTTCTTGCTGCTTTCAACTTTTACTTCCATCTCTTCTTCTGGTGAAGTTGTGTGTGGCCGTCCAACATTCGCCTCCCTTACAGGAATTCTTTGCTCAAGTTTAGAGTCCCGTGCGCGCAGGATGATTTGCTGAAGTTCGAGCAGGAACCTCAGTGCAGGAGAATCACCTGTAGTAGAACAGTCCTTCACGCGTTGAAAAGCCAGTGGCCCGATCTTCAGTTCCTTTATCGTGCTGCATTTGCATGCGAGCAGCCACGAGGCTGAGATAGTGTGGTTAGTCTAGTTTGGGAGGACGAAATGCAGCCCTGGCCTCACAGATGAAGCCAGAAGCAAAAGAGGAGCTGCAACCAGGAACAGGAGGAGGAGGCCGCTGCCAGAAGCAACTGATGTCTGCACTACTAATGTCAACGACGTTTTTTTTGGGGGAATAGGCGTGTCCAGGACGCCCATTACTATGCAAACTTGATGAACGCTTGCACGCAGCTACTCCGCTTGCGTTGTATCCACCGTTTTCGGGCAAAACTATTTGCTAGAGTCCGCCACAATGTGTGCGCCGTTTTGGCCCGCGTGCGAGACCAGCCATTCCATACTCTCTCGTTCCTTAAGGGCAGCTGTGTGTCCCAGCAACCCCAACAAACCAACCAATCCAAAACACCGTTGAAACATTGGCATGGAAGCTGCCGACTTGCGAACACAAGGCAGGGCGACCCTTAAAACTGCAGCATCTCAACATACGCGCCGCACTGACTATCATCTCAAGCATTGCTTCCCAAATGTACAGCCCACGCACGCGCAACATTCATGACAAGTACCAGGTACATCGATCAACCAAGGTAGTGTTTGTTTAACGTCCCACGTTGCACGTGTTGTCTTTCGATCATTTGCTGTGGAACGGATGCGTTGCTTTGCCAAGCAGAGATGATCCCAGCAGGATGGCAGCGCTAGTCGAATTTTATGTCAAATTGACCGCGCCACTTGATCATCATGTCCGTGCGGAATGAGCTCCGGATTTTGCGAGATTGACATGGAGATGGCTAATTGGAGAAGGACATGCAAGGCTCATGTTTTTTCTTCCACCGCTCAAGGCAATGAAGTATGCCGGCCAATGCCAAGAACCCATCCTCACCCAAAGTTGAATCATGCGTTTGAGATCTTCGTGTTTCTTCACCGCAAACAAATGCAACGGATTGCAACGGCTGGAACTCGTTCAAGACGCGGTCGAAACCGGTGTAACATAAATGACTCTCGGGAGTTTCCCAACAAACCCAACAACGAGAGGCATAGCATGCCTGACGGCCCTAATTAGGAGGGTTCCCAGAGCGGGGGCCCAGGAATGGGGGGGATTTCAGCTGGGGCGTCTCACAGAGTGCAGGTTAGCCTCAGCCTTTTCCGTGCTTTTTTGGTTGGATGCCTCTCGGCTGGAAGCCGAGGTGAACCGATAGAACTGGATACTGCGTGCTTCAGAACATGTCAGAATTCATACCAAAGATTTTGTAATTAGGATCGCGTGTGTGCACGGGGTTGGTTGCCATGTTCAAGGCCAAAACACGACCCAATATGCCATTTCCTGATTCTCCGAATTTGCAATTTGTAAGTATCAGCGCTTACCCGAAACCACAACACCTTACGGAGTTTCCAGAAACAATGACACAAGCGGAAAGCACACGTCAGGTGGCAGATCTCAAAAGGTCAGACGTGATGGGCCAAGTCCCAAGCTAGGACTCGCGATTGCCATAATAATGGGCCTGCGTTCCTTAAATTTTCAAACTGCTCCCAGGGCCTCCAAGTCCGCAGCAAGAGACTTATAGATCTTCACGCACCTAAACTGCTCCCAGGGCCTCCAAGCCCGCAGCAAGACACTAAAAGATCTGCCCTCACCAAGACTGACTGCTCCCAGGGCCTCCAAGTCCGCAGCAAGAGACTTATAGATCTTCCCGCACCTAAACTGCTTCCAGGGCCTCCAAGCCCGCAGCAAGACACTTATAGATCTTCACGCACCTAAACTGCTCCCAGGGCCACCAAGCCCGCAGCAAGACACTAAAAGATCTTCCCGCACCTTAACTGCTCCCAGGGCCTCCAAGTGCGCAGCAAGAGACTTATAGATCTTCCCGCACCTAAACTGCTCCCCGGGCCTCCAAGTCCGCAGCAAGACACTAAAAGACTTTCCGCACCTAAACTGCTCCGGCCTCCAAGTCCGCAGCAAGAGACTTATAGATCTTCCAGCAAGTGAGGCTTCCTTGCCGCTCAGAACCTGTCAGGAGCATTCAGGAGCGTGCAATCAAGCAATTCCTGCAAAATGGTGAAATTCAACCGAACGAAACTCTGCGGCCTTGCACAAATCATCATCATCATCATCATCATCATCATCATCATCATCATCATCATCATCATCATCATCATCATCATCATCACAAGCTGCAAAATCTGACCTCAGAACGTTTGCGCTGGCAGCAGCTGCAGCAGTTTTGAAGCTGCTCCACGATGTTGCGGACTTCACCCCTGAACCCGCAGTTATATTATGGAGCGAATGCTGGCGTGGCTGTGTTCGGGCTTGGAGGCCCTGGGAGCAATTTAGGTGCGGGAAGATCTATATATCTCTTGCTGCGGACTTGGAGGCCCTGGGAGCAGTTTAGGCGCGGGAAATTCTATAAGTGTCTTGCTGCGGGCTTGGAGGCCCTGGGAGCAGTTTAGGTGCGGGAAGATCTATAAGTCTCTTGCTGCGCACTTGGAGGCCCTGCGAGCAGTTTAGGTGCAGCGCCTTGTCCCAGTACATGTCCGCAGCCATTTTGTTTCAATGTGCCGCAGTTGGAATGTTCCCATGTTTCGCGCGAAGTCCCCGTGGTCCGAATTTCTTGCAAGGCCACTCGTTTGGCTTCGCTTGGCTTCGAGTGCTGTGACGCGGCCAGTGCATGGACCTCGAATCTGCTTGGTAGGATCAGAGAAACCAGTGACTTTCCTCTTATTTGGCTTGTGGCATGGATGAGGATGGGCTTGCAGCTGAATGAGCACTTCGCGACGTGTTTGGAAGTAATTCTCTGCTCACATTCAGTAGCTTTTGAAGCAGATGCTAAGGGCATTTTGGCTGTTGGATGCTTGAAGCACGCTTGCAGGAGCTAGCCGCCAACTTGCTCCTCGACAGCGCAGGATCCTTGGCACATGCAGTTCTCTTCCGAACTGCCCTGGCCATCCTTCGTTTCTTGCAGCCCTGCTTGCTGAATGTCCACAGCATGGCAGAGGTCTTCGAGATGTTGCGGGTCCCAGCGCTGCCAGCGGAGCAGGAGGAGCTGTTCAACGGCGACATCTCCACCACGGTCGTGTCTCAGCTCCGGAATGATCACCTGAAGATCGTTCTGGAGCAGGCGGGTGAGACGGCAGGTTGTTAGGGCCATGCTTTTCTATGTTTTTCTACGGCCTTTTACGTGCGTGTGTGGCAGAGCCGCGGGAGGACGCCAAGGTGGAAGCTGGGCTGCGGGCACGCCGTGCAAGTGACCCAGGCATCTCTTCAGGGCCTTTGGGCTTCGGACTTTCAATCTTCTCGTGTTGTCACCAACGAGATTCTGCAGTCGAACTTGTCGGGAGGTCCTGGCTCCTCCAGTGAGGCGGGGGATACCTGCACAGTGTCCTGACGCCGACGACCCTCGTGGCGCACGCAAAGGGCCTGCCTCAGTTCTTGCACCGGACATGTGATTGTTGATGTAGAGCTATGTTCAGAATTCAGACTACAGGCTAACAGCCCAAAGGATAACAGGAGCAACATGCAAAACGAGAAGGACAAGGGAAAGGACGGGCCAATGTGATTGGATAAGACATGCAAAAAGCAATGTGGAACAAGACTGGACAAACCAGGAGGAACAGCAGGGACCACGCAAGACCGAACGTGCAAGAACAAGAAGGAACTAAAGCAGATTCCGCTAGCATCGCCGCTGGCTAGTGACTAGTCTCGCATCGCCTATGGTTTCCTATTGCTCAGTTGAGCTGTGGTTCTTCCAGTTCCGGGCGGGGGGGTGGGGGTGGATGTGTAAACTGTAAGAAACTACCCCTTCAAACACGAGCACGACATATTGTTTTTTCCCAGGCCATTTTGGCCGCAGGGGTTGGCAGTGTAGTTACAGAGACTCCGTCGCACCAGTGCGCGAATCCGTTTTTTCCAGTGCATCAAGACAGCTCGCCGCATGCAAAGTGCAAGAGTTTTTTGCTTGTGCTAAGAGGTTAGCATTGTACCAGTCATGTCGAATGCTGATGAGTGTTCCCCCCCAAGCAATGAGGTGACCCTTTTGAATGTCGGGGGGGGGGGGGGGGGATACGTTAGGTGGTTTCTGTGGGAGTATCATATTGGTACTGTCCATTTGGTTACCCCCAACCTCCAAACCATGAACCCTGCACCCTGGGAGTAGTCCGCAACTGCAAGCAGGCTCGAGAACTGACGATCATGACTGCTGAAACATCGCACCGCAGCACACGTCTCGCGTCTTCTAGCACGTGGCTTGCACCTACTGGTTCTTAGAAGTAATCCTGGCCGTGACCTTCGCCAACCTCCAACGCGCAAGAGTTTGTTGTCGCTCAGTGAGCTCAGGATTTGCACCACGCTGTGTGAAACGGTATTTCTGTTTCTTCCCAACCTACGCATGAAAGGTCAATCAAACATTTTTTTACTGAACTGGCTTGGGGTTTCCTCCGATAGCTAGGAGAGCACCTCTCGGGCTCGAATACCGCATAGCGCCGTTACCTCTTTTCGTCGCCATGCACCAGCTTCTTTCTGAGGAGCGTGACGAGACCTGGCTGGAGTTTCTTCTGGCGTCCCGCATGTGTGGTTGGTAAGGTGTACCCAGTTTGCGCATGTCTTAGGCTCTTTAGGTCAATCGCTGGCCAGCCTGCTGGCCCGTGCTTGTACATTCCTTCATAAAGAGTGTACTGCAGTGTCGCATGTTGTCGAAAGCTGTTTCCACATGGTTGCGTGCATCATGGTCTCACGTATGCCTGTCTTTGCCGGCTTGTGTTTCCAGCCCCGATAGGCGCTAGCGTAATGGTTAGGTCAAGAGTATTTGATTTTCAGATTGCAGGCGCCAGACGCCAGAGTCACTAGGGAACAATGCATGGGTGCTCTAGAAATCTGGTCTAGTGACTAACATGCACCTGTCAGGTGCTCCATGACGCGATGGCTTTTTCTTCGCCTGGAGCTTAGATGCGCAATGCTGCAGCGCAGCAGTCCTACAATCTATAGTGTTACATTACTTTTTACGGTCCAGTCCTGCTGCATCATGTTTTGTTCAGAGTACCCTATTTGTTCATGATGGTTTTCTGATGCGTGCGGGATGGATGCCCCGATGCCCCCCTAAGCTTTTTCCCTTTTCCATGCTTGAAGACTTGAAGAGATGTGAGTCAGGAGTCATCATGAGTCCAGTTCTCTTCCGGGGGGTGAAGTTCGCTCGGCGGTCTTATGAGAAACTTATGTTCCCAGGTGGATCATATGCTTTGTGGAGACCGAACAGTGTGGACAGAACCAGTCGCTTGAGAAAAACAAGGAGGTTAAGATCGACAGCCTCATATTTGTTCGTCTTTGCTGCTTTCTAGCCATTACTAGCCGACGGAAAATGACCATTTTGGCGCGCAGTTTTCGGAGTGTTGAACATTCCAGTTTTTCAGTGAAAGTCATCAGCACCATTCAGGGTGCGGCCAGCCTATCCAAAGTCAGCTCAGGACTCGTGACCCGCAGTCCTCCAACGAAAGCTTCGAAGAGTTGCAGCCACAATTGACCTCGTCCAGGTCTGAGCTGGTTTCCTGCGTTGCAGCCGCTGAACCTGACTTCCGTTTGCAGCACGGAGAGCATGTGCGATTGGCCCCAGGCTGGGCGCTTTGCTCCAGAAGGTCGTTGAGCAACAAGAACAGTCATCTGGCGCGATTGCTGCCCACATTGCAAGCCTGGAGCGACAGATACGCAAGCTCCAAGATCAGATTCTTGCCAGCAAGAGTTCGTGAGAGCTGATTCTGTTTGAGCTTGGGGGTCTTCTTTGACCGCGCCGCTCTTTTCAAGTTTCTACGTGGAAAGGTCAACGCAGACATGACGGAGCCGTCCGCTTGAAACGACAGCATGTATCAAGATGTATCAAGGCTTGTGATTTGGAGGCCAGGGGAGGTGCCACCCTTCCTCAGGATCCCCGTTATCTTGAATCGTACTTGATCGGCCATTCCACATCCAAACTTTTCTAGGGAAACCCTGCTGTCCACGGGCCACTCCTAACCATCGAGAAGGGATAGAGGTGTTGGCAAACATATGAGGCAGAATCATTGGCAGTGTCTTCCGAGCGAGGTATGAAGTCACATTTGCGAAGATGCAGAGCAAGGTGAAGAGAAAGCGCTTTCTCACGTCTTGTTCCATAAGTCCCACCAGTCCAAAGACCAAGAAGAAGCAGAAGGTCAAGGAGGGGTTGTCTGCAAGGCCGCTGCTCAGCTTATTTGAGAGAACCTGGCACAGAAAGCTAGTAGTAGCGCCGCATTTTAGTCAAGCGCACAGGTGCTAGAAGGTAGGCGGCTCTCGCAGAACGAGGTGCATTGAGCAAGTGCCCCGGAACCTGGACTGCGAGTTCTTCAATGTGGCTGAGGAGGAGAACGTGGGTGACCAGCAGCAGGAGCTCCGGCAATTTCAGCACCCATGTGCCCCTCGAGGTAAGCATCCATCTTGTGTATGTGTCAGCTACTTTGACGGGAAAGTAGACAAACAGTGGCACCCCGAGGATACGAGAATACAGTAGCTGCGCAGCTTGAAGGCCAAGAAGACTTTGCCGCTTCCTCCCCCCCCCCCCCGGCCCGCAGGAGACAGGATGCGGTCCTCACGGAACTGGAGAGCATCTGGAGGTCTCTGTCTGTGTGTGTGCTTGCAGTTTGTGACTCATATACTTGGCCTCATTCGGATTCCCACTCTGAACGCCTCCCGTGCGAAGGCAAGGATGATCACTGCGTGGATGGAGGAGGCCCCCAACACCCTCCAGCAAATGCACGAGAAGGAGGAGAACCTCACGCGCGACATCATCCGCTTCAATGAGCCCGACACAAAGCTGGACGCCAAGGTGGACAATGTTCCCCGGAAGGACAGGCAACCTTGTGCCATCGGTTTGGGTTCCAGCGGATGTAAGCCGCCGCTGGCGATAGCACCCCAGACACGCCGCGGATGGCTTGGGGGTCGGTGGGGGGGAAAGCGGTGAGGGTCTGCGAAAAAACCACGAGGGTAGGAGTTTCGAACTTTCAAGATACTCGTGCGAGGTGGGGCCCACGCTTGCGGGGCCTCATGCGGAAACACGCGCGTACTTCCATCCAACTGACCTGCTGTGTGGAAGCACCAGCCTAGGCACAAACGGGCAAGATAATTTGCTGTATAATTTCAGGAAGGTTATGGCGGGGTGCGGCCCAGTCAACCCCAACGGGTTGTAGATTCAGAAATTCAGAAAGCTTACGCCGGTGGGGTGTGGCAACGCCCAAAAAATCAAATGGCTTGTTGCATGCCCTCTTGCAGGTATGCTGCCGACCTCCAGCTTTGCACATCCCTCCGTCTTCCTTGCTCACAACTCGTTCAAGATGCCTGCACAAACGGACAGGTGCTGTCGGCCTGCCAAAGAAGCGCCGACACGATGCCCGGCACGAAGCTGTGCCTGGCTCAGGGCCGCGGTTTCTTTCACGAGCTTTCTCAAAGTTGAGTCAGTGCGGACATGTTTTGGGGTCAGGGCTCCGGAATGAGCTCCACGCTGTGGCCGCGGAAGCATGCGGGGTTCGCGCGGAAGCGATTTCTAGTGGAAGCTCGCGGAAGCTGCGAACGTTTAATAGCATCCGCAACCATGACGACCACACACACACACAATATACTCAGACATCAATCCCTGAAGCCTAAACACAGTCGTGCTGGAGAATGTTTGTGAGGCTTTTGGGTGGGTAGTTGGTTTGCTTTCACGTTGCGCGATTCGTTGGGAATCGAGGATGACGTCGCAGGTCTCAAGTAAGCTTTTACCGCCAGGTTCTTTTGAGTGCATCTGGTTGGGGTTCTGTCAACCGGCCAGGCGCGCGCTTTAGGGGCCGATGCTCAGCAGCTGTTTCGGCATGGGTTGAGGACTGCGGGTTTCGGTTGAACGCCTGCAACTGGGAGGCGGGCGCGGCTGCGGAAGATCCGTGGTGGCTCCGCGGAAAGGTTGAAAGGATTCCGAACCCGTGGGCTTTCGCTTCTTATACGCTGGCGCCGCCGAGCCGAAAACAAATCCGCTTCGAGCCTACACAGGACAACTTTCTGATGCGGGCAAGGCCGGCTTGCAATTGACAACCCCAGCAATGTGCTGCAAGCTCGCAAGCACCCCAAAAGTACCTAACATATAACGCAAACCTTTACGCCACTCTACGCTGTCGTTCCCAAACCTCCCGGGACACGTGCCTCAGACGACAGGCGTGCTTTGCGGAAGGGGTTGTGCAAATTTATGCGAAACGGGCTCGAAGGAAGGCTTAAATGATCTTAAATGTTTAAACGCATGTCCCGCAGAAGCTACCTTTCGAGCCGTGGATGAGCGCTTCCGCAGCATGTTCATCAACTGATGTGGGGTTGTGTAAAAACCCCATGTGTTCGACTCATGAAAGCCCGAAGCGTTTGAGACTGTGCTTCTGACTCGTACCACGAAAAGAAACAAACGACATCTTTACAATGTGGTTTGATTGCTGTCTCAGGGCAAGCAGCCGATGTTCCAGTACCATCAGCTTGTACTATGAAAAACCCAGCCGGCCCACGGATTTGTTCGTTTCAGTACTAAGCTTGTACTACAAAGAAATGAAATTCCAGCCGGCCCTCGAAACAAAGGCGATTCAAGTACTAAGCCTGTACTACAAATCAGTGGCCGTTCCGCTGGCTCCCGGAAACGTCGATTCCAGCACTAAGCTTGTGCTATAAATCAATGAAATTCCAGCCTCACAGAAACGTTCATTTCAGTACTAAGCTTGTGCTGCAAACTGTTGAAATTCCCGCCGGCTCTCGAAAAAAGGCGACTCCAGTACTAAGCCTGTGCTAGAAAACAAACATCGACTTCAATATGAGCTTGTGCTACAAATCAATAGTCAATGAGAACTGCGGAAATGAAATAAATACAATCCAGCGTTCCAGTGCTGCAAATACTACATGTCAATGAAAAGCCAGCCGGCTCACAGAAACGCTCGTCATTCCTGTTCTAAGCCTGTGCTAGACGTTCAATGAGAATCCAGATTTCTGTACTGAGCTTGTACGACAAATCCATGAAATCCAGCCGGCTCACAGAAACGCTCATTCTTGTTCGAAGCCATGAAGCTGTAGCTCTTCCGCCAAGCCTCTACAACCATAAGGAAGACAAACGATATCCCAGGTTTTGCGGGCCTTGGCCGATCTGCAGGCCGCGGGGTGCCCCCTGGGTGTGACAGGGGGGCTCAACCCGGCCTACGCAGCCGCAGCGCTGACTGGCCAGCGAGCGCCCAACACCCAGGTCTGGCAGGCCTGGGATGCCAGCAGTGGCCGAACCACCGCGGCCATGGCCTGGCACCAACCCTTTCCCCACAGGCTCGAGGTGCTCGTGGCCCTGGGCACGGGGGGAGGCACGGTGACTGCCTGGCTGGCCGCCCTGAAGGCGCAATTGTTTTTTTGTTTTTTTTTTCTCTCTCTGCCCATGTTGCTTTGTTCTTCTCCTTTGGTCTGCATCCCCTAAGAATGTCCTCACCGGTCGTGTTTCCAGCCTTTTCTCTGAGTGCGTTTCAAAGTGCGTCGACTGTCATGTTGAGTGCAATCTCTTTTGCAAATGACAGGCCCGTCTGGGGGGGTTGGTGAGTCAGGCACCATTTCGCTGGTGCCAGTGACCCTGGCCAAAAAACTTTGGCGCAAGCGGGGCTTCACGGATGGTGGGCACGGGCAGTGGGAGTTGCACGTGCCCCGGCAACCAAGCCGCCCACTCCACCACCCCTCCCACCAGCTGCCCTCCCCACAACGCCGCCGCCACCCCTCCCTGCATACCTGCCATCTTCCCCGTTCTGTCCTCCACCCTTCCCACCACCAGCGCCAACACCTTCCCCACACTGCTCCCGCCGCCACCTGCCTCGCCAGCAGCCGCCTTCCCACAACGCCGCCGCCGCCCCTCCCAGCAAACCTGCACCCTTCCCCCCACTCTCGCCTCCACCCTTCCCACCACCCACACCACCAGCGCCAGCCCTCGCCGCGACTTCCCCAGTGTGCTTGGTGGGGAACCGCGTCGTGCGCAAGGCCCTGGAGCAGTCCAGCCGTTATGTGGACCTGGACCTTTCCTTCGACAAGGCTACGCTCATCAAGAGCCTGACCTGAATTAAGTGGTATGGCGTCAGGGCTTTGTCTTCAAAGATTTCAAGGGAAATGCTGGTCTTCATGCTTTGTGACATCCAAAAAGCAGAGGGCTACTGTCAAGAAAGGGCAGTTTTTGGCCCGTTATCTGCACCTCCAGCAATGCCTGGGACAGGGGGAGTGCGGAGCTGCAGTTTGTATAAAAGGTAGTATTGAAAGGGTTGCAAAACCCGTTATCTATTTGGCTCAAGGCTCAAGGATGGCCAAGCATCAAGGCCGTTTCGTTCAAAAAGTAGAGTCCGTGTGTGTGGGGTTGGGTTTAACGGGTTGTAGTAGTCCCGTCCCTTCCTCCTTGACCTGTAGCCCTGAGCTTGAGTTTTCTTTCTGGTTCGATCTGGGAAATTCACATCATAGGCAACTGTTAAGGGTTGATTCCTTTTTCTTTTCCCCTTCGGTTGCCCCCGTACCCTAAACCCTAAACCCTAAACCCCAAACCCTAAACCCTAAACGCTAAAATCAGGAGCCACGTGGACTTCATCGCCGCGCTGCTGCAGACGAAGATGAACCTCGGCGTTGCGCGGCGCACCTCCGAGGATGGCTTGGGCCCTGGGCTACTTTTCGGGTTCAGGGTTTAGGGTTTTGGGTTTAGGGTTTAGGGTTTCGGGTCTAGGGTTGATACCCTGTAACCCTTGTAAAACAAGGCCCTTTATAGGGTTCTTGTAACACTACAAGACCCTTTATACCCTAGAGAAACCCTTAAAGGCCCTTTGTAGAGGGTTGGTTGGGGGGAGTAGAAGGCCGTTCTTCCTACCCTGCATTGGGCTAGTAATCTACCTTAAACAAGGCCCTTCAAGGGTTTGCGAACCTTAAAACCCTGTATGCCCTGTAACCCCTTAAAACAAGGCCCTTTATAGGGGTTGGTTGGGGGGGGGTATAAGGCCTTTTTTTGCCCGTGCTGGTCAGATTGCGTCCCTTCAACTGGGAGCTCTTGGGGGTTTTCTACCTTTGCTGACGGGGAAGCCCAACTCTGAGTGGGCCTTCCGAACCTTAGGGCTTTTTAACATTCGGAAACCCATGTGGGGCTTAGGGTTTCTTAACGCCAAAAAAACCCTAAGTATGGTTGGCTTCTGTTTTAGCTCTCAGGTTGCCGCCGCCTTGTTTCTTGGGGGGGTTGCCTTGGGACCCTTGGGAGGACTTGACTCGCCGGATGGACAGCCTGGTTCAGAACTTCGACCTCATGGATGAGGCGGGGGCGTGCCCCCTTTGAAGGAGGAGGATTCTCTTGGGGACGAGATGAACCCCAAAAGGATTTATGGTTCATCTACCTTAGTAAGAATTTGCAGTAGTATAGGGTATATGACCCCCCCAAGTTGAAGGTTCAATTGGTCCCCAAGGTACCCCGGAAAGACTCGTTGAAGGTAGGGGGGCCCCGCTGAAACCCAAAGCTGGTGTCCCATCCAGGTCTTGACTGGAATGAAGGCGCCGAGTGTTCCTTCCAGGCTGCGGCGCAAGTTTCAGAAGAAGGCCAGAGGGTTGTTTGTTGGTTTTGTGGGGTTTTGGGAGAAGGAGGAGGAGCAGGGAGGAGGGCTGTTTTTTTATGCTCAGGGGCCTGAACGTACTCGCAGACCTCAGGGTTTGACCGCCCCCCCCTCCCCGCAGGCCCCAAGAGCCCCAACAATTCTGGGACTGTCGCACCTGTACCCTGGAACCGGTGGCCAGTAAGGAGTGATCGGGGGGGGAACTAGCGGAGCGGAATCAGGGGGTCTTTATGGGAACCTCCGGCTGCTGTGAAAAAACAGGTTACACTAACGAAGCGGATTAGAATGCAAAGACAGTGACGCCGTCTCGGCTGACAGATTTCAGAGGCACCCTTTTCTCCCACCCCCCCACAGCGAGACTGCACAGATCTTCTTCCAATGTCCCTGTTTTTCTTGATGCGCATGGGTCGCAGAGACAAGTCTGAGTTCCAGGACAGCACCTTCATGTTGCTGCGTCGCAGCCCTTGCAGCTTCTTTTTCCCTTGTGCTGGCTAGGCCCGCGACATGGAGACTGTGGCGAACTGCTACGGGGTCATCGTGGAGCGTCACGAGCACCCAAGCACCGTTTAGCAGAGCCAGCTGATGCTGCTGAGCTGACAGTGCCGCCATCATGAAATGCCTTCTGGTGGCGTGAAAGTCCTGGGTTTCAGAAGAATGGGAATCCATATAAAGTGAAAGGGAGCACTAAGGCACTTTCCGAACACAAAAAACTGCAAGGAAGATCACGACAATGAACTGCCTGCCGCTCAAACGCAATAGCTCTCCGAGCACAAAAATGAATATTCGAACCCCCCTCCGAAACATCCGGGAAGCAGTTCCAGATATTAAATCCCTGAGTCCACCTGGCTGGAAAGCATGCGGGAAGCGGCTCCAGAGACTAAATGCCCTTTCGGGGCTAAATCCCCTACCCAACTCTTCCCCAAACAAGAACTCCAAACAAGTTTTGGAGAGGGGACCACACCCTAGCCTGTTTTTTCGGTTGGGGGGCGCGGGGGGGAGGGGAGGCAGAACGTCAACACCAACATCGTGCAAGTTTGCAACCTGCGAGGTGCAGCTGTGCAGCTGTCAGGGCTGGGAATGGAAGGCTGCAATTCTGGGCCTGAAACTGGAGCCAAGAAGAACTTCACGACAAACAACAAGAAGCATGCAAGGACCTACATGCCCATCCTCGAAGAGTTGAGCCGTAGTCTCCGGGAGGCTACTGATGCTTGGCGGAGAGGTTGTTTTTTTGTTTGAATCGCCGGGGCGACAAGGAGTCAGAGGGCAAACAAGCTCACGGGGAGAGAGGCTTGTGGGTTTAGGGCTTCGCCTCACTTTGTGGGCTTGTTTTCCACTTCGTCAGCCGCTGGCATGAGGCTGGAGAGCACTCGAGCACTTCTTTCGGCGTGTACTTCCAATGATTGTGCCCGGTAGTAGCTGCGGTTTGAGAGGGTTACTTCTTGTAGGCAGATGCTTACAGAAGTGTTGGTCAACCCGTCGCAACTTGTGCCAGCGGCTTTAGTTTTTTAGACTGTTGGTGGCACGAAACTCCCGCCTCAGACCCAATATAAGACTAGAGCAGATGAGGAGAAGCTGATGGACGCGAGGCAAAAGGGCATCAACTACTCGCCGAAAGACACAGGCCGCTTGAGAGAGCTTAGGATTAACAGGGATTTTTCGTGGGATCAAACATGGGCCTTTAGGGGTTTTTGCATTCGGTGTCAATGCAGATGTAGCTGCCGTTTAAGTTGCGCGTGGTTCGACTAGATCGTGCATCGCTTATGCAATGACTGCTTGGTAACTGACTGAGAAGGGCTTGACGAAGTGCTGCGTGCTACGCATTGCAGGCGGGCAGGGTCAGCCTGTCGGCAATCAGTTTAAATGACACTCGCTCACTGAACCAGTTCAGCTCATTGAAATGGGTACGGCAGCCGTCACCGACGATGCACGCATCGCATGAATGTCCTTCGCCAGACGAACACTCATGGCAGGCAAATCGCCCCTTCTGGGATTGCTGTCTTTGCTACGCCAACCCTTCTGCGCCCTCGATATTGAAACAGGACCGCGATGAGAAGTCCGCCTCCTTCTCACGTACAAATCTCGCCGGCTTGTAACAGGCTCAACAGCGAGATGCGCTTAAGTCTCACAGATCTCTCCCTGGTTCATGGCGAGCACGTTTGTACTTCGCGACCTTTGAACAACTAAGGGAAGCTCTCGTCAAAAACGGTTGACTGCGCGGTGTCGGAGTACAGGAGGGCCCGATCCGTTTCCTCGCATCAAGCTTAACTTGCTGGAGAAACTTCCTTTGTAATCAGAAAGATCTGGAGTACCGCACCTCTGTTGAGGGACGGGCCTTGGGAGGATGGATATTTCTTTGGAGGGTCGGCCAAGACTTTCAGAACTGTTTGTGCGGTGACGATGGACGGCCCAAGTTTCGAAATTCTGCTTGGACAGGGTTGTTTTAAGGGGTATGCCCTGGGCTTCTCACATGCTTTGGAACCCTAACCTAAACGGTCTCCCTTCGGAGAAGATGCAAGTTGAAACTTGTGTCTGGGCCCTAGTTGCAGGGATTCATAGTACACGACGACCAAGCTCCACAACCCCCAAAAAAATCCCCAAGGCCCGAGGACACCACACTGTAAGCCTTTTTCTGGGCAACACGCCATGTTCCGCCAAGTGGAAGGGAGGCGAGACTCCCTCGAACCCGTCCCGAAGCACCGATTCCAAGCACTCGCGTCATGCTTGGAGCTTCACTGCACTGGCAAAAAGGCAGGCTGATGAGCTTCAGTGCAGACCTAAACCAGAAACCCTACGCCCTAAAGCGGCTTGAGAAGCCCAACCCGATTCGCGGTTTCGGCAGGTCTTCTGGATGTTTTGGCCAAGTTCTACTTGGTCCTTCCGGTGGAGGCATGGTCCCTGCGGTTTCGCAGGATTTTGTTGGCAGCTTTCCTACAGTTGTTTTATGCCCAGCTAGAGCCATTTGACAAGTTTAGGGTTTAGGGGATTTTCAGTATGACACTGCCAGGCGCAGCCCTCTGAAGCCTGTTGCAAAAGGGTTTGGGGTTTAGAGTTTTTATGGTTCGGTGTGTTTTGTGTTTTTGACCCTTAAACAGGGCTTCCATTTTTGCAACGCTGCCTCTTTCGAAATTCTCTTAGACCCGATTGTGACTTGCACGTCCTGCAAGAGCAAATCCCAAGATCTCAACCAGCATGCTGGAAGAGCCCTGAAACCTGTTCGTCAGGGGCCATTCAACCCTACGCCCTCCTGGCGAAAAAAGCTTAAAACCTCCATGAGCTTGAGATAATTAACTCGTGCCTCGATATGCTTCGAGCGGCTGGAAGTGGAAACGCTGGGAGCGGTTGCAATTTTGCAAGCTAAACTTCAGGCTCGAGGCTCTTCACCCTGTAATCCTCGTTTATGACTTGCGTGAGCCCGCATGTAGCTGGACTTGGGCCTTTGGGTCTGGCGCGTATTGCCGCAATTGCTCCAAACGTGCTTTCGGCACCGCTTTTGGAAGACGGCGCTCGGACAGGAGCAGACCCGCTTCACTCGCTTGAAGCAGTGGCTCAACCCCTTCAATCTCTTCAGTTGCTTGGCAGCCTCCAGCCCGATTGAACCATGCCATTGAGGGGTACATCTGGCCCTCTAAAGTTCGGGAGTTCGTGACGCCTCGGCGCTTTTATCTCTCCACACCAATGCCAATGCAAGACAGGCAAGATTCAACAGAAAAAATGGCTCAATTCTTCATAGCTCCGCGTGTGTTGACTTCAGCCCCATGGTTGTCCCTGGCAACAGGGAGAGAAACGATGCGGTACAAGGCAGCAACCCTTGCAGCGCAAGGCAACACGGTCATGCGCCTCAACTGAGGAACCCGGCTGAAGATCGACAGCTTGGTAAAGGAAGATGGGCACCTTGCAGCGGCATATGGGGGTTTACAATATTCTTGGGGGTGCCTACCTTATTGGTGTCCTTATTAATAAGGGGATCCGGGGATCCTACTATTTGGGGGTCTATATTGAGGCCCCTTATAATTTTCGTAAACCCCCGCAGATGGTTTTGGCTCAGGGCTTTCACTTCGGGGCTTTCGGTGTGCGAGTCCGCTCGCGGGTTCGGTCCCAGACCTTGGACTTGCCTTGCCTTCAGATGACGACGCAGCCCCCCTACCTGCGAAACCATTCCGAGCCACTGGCCCAAGGGAGAAAGTACCTTCCTGGGCCCTCCTTCGAAACCTGAGATCACAAGAGTCGCACACTTAGTGGCTGTCCGACTAGGAACTAGGAACTTTCCTCCTCGTTTTTCAGAAGCCACACTTCCTAAGGAGGCGTCATCATGTTGTTAGCAACGAAGGGCGGAAGCCCCAGCCCTCCCGTAGTGCCTCACTTCGAGAGATCCAGCGCCCTGAGGATCGATGCGCGCTCTTCCTTCCAAGGCTTCGAGGTGTTCCCTCTATGACCCCTTCAAAAAGAGTAGAATACCGGGGGGGATATTATAGAAGTTTTGGGGGGGGATAGAAAACCTAAGAACCCGTTGCTTGTTGATTGTCTTCATCTGGACGGGCGCAAGGGCCCCCAGTTTCTGATCCGCTCTCCACCCTCACAACCCCTGTCCAAAAGGAAACCTAAAGCAAAACCGACGAATCATTGTCTCTCACAACTTAAAGCCCCAACAAAAGAAGAACCTAAAGGAGAACGACGAATTATGGTCCACGTTGCCACAGCCTCTGAACTCGTGCCCCTCTGCCGCCTGCTTCACTGAGCGCAGCCAAGGAAGGCATGCTCGTTCCGCAAGGTGCTAGGGATCAGGGTTCAGGGTTCAGGGTTTAGGGTTTAGGGAAGGAAATCAGATGCGCGTTCGGCCGAGCAGCTTGCAAGGTTATCGGCGTTGCAGAGCCTACTGAGGAGGTTTCGATAGTACTGCTCTCCAACATCGTTCAAGCTTCGGCACGGTTTGTGCTCAAAATGTTACTTGAAGTTGAAGGCCTGACTGGGCTCTTAGGGTTTAGGGTTTAGGGTTTAGGGTTTAGGGTTTCACTCCTACATTGCACTGAGAGGTCCGCTTGAAAAGAAAAGCACAGACGCCAGCAGCAAAGACTCTAGTTGCAGATCTGAACCTGGCACGTTCTTGTCCAGGTGCGCAAAATGACGCAGAGTGGTGTCTGGAAAGAGTTCCAGACTTGCTGCGGCTCGGAGCTACGGGGGTGCTTAACCCCCCTCCTCCTGAATATTAAGACCCCCTAAGTGGCCCGCAATATACCTTGACATTTTACACGTACAAAAGGTCCCTAGTTTCAATTTAGGGAGGGTTAGAGTTGATCAGAGACTGCTGGCCCTTAGGGGAAGAATGGAGTTTAGGGAGTTTAGGGGGATTGTTCTTGGCGGTGCTTTGGTACGTCGGGTTCCAGCAGCCCAGAATCCTGTCCCATTGAACCCACCATGTGCTCAAGAACCCCAAAAACAGAGGAAATCATAATCCCTCTTTTGTTTGTTGTGGATGGGGAGGGAGGGGGGTTCTTAAGCAAGTCGTAGGAATGGGTGCATGCTAGGCTTGGGGCCCGTTTTTAGCGCGTTTGGGAGGGTACTGGGGAATTGGACCAAAGCCCTGGTGCAGGACAGGATGTTCTTGGGGGGCCAAATCAGGGAGCAGCGGAGTAGTAGCCCCCAAAAAATCTCAAAGAGCAGTGGTCCCCAAAAAATAAAATAAAGGTAGCCTTCCCTTTTGTCAGCAATCTTCTGCTCTCTTGGGTCTGCTAAACCGGGCAAAACCTACGTTCCCACGTGAACAAAAAAAAAAGCCTTCAAAGTGCGTCGAAGGCCCGCAGGCTCTCAGAGCCGCGGGCCTCAAAGTTCTGAAGACATTCGAAGGCCCTCTAGGCTCCCTCTGGCTCCCTGCCAGCAAGACTCGGAGCTCCTAAAGCCCTATAGACTCTTTGGGTTTAGGGTTGAGGGTTTCAGGGTTTCTTCGAGAAAGGCTCCTTGAAAAGCCCCTTCAGGCACGGAGCGGGTCAAACAAGTCCTGGGCTGGGAGACCAACATCCGAAGCTGGGACTTCGCTTTTTTTGGGGCTTCATATGGGGTTTTTGGCTCATGGGGGGGGGGGGGGGTTTCCCACATTAGGAGCACTCATCTGCTTGGGGGCGCGTAGTTTTGGGCTTTAGGGGCTCTAGGGCCGTGGGGTTTTTTGGGTTTTTGAGTTTTGGGGTTTTGTTTCAGACTTTGGGGCTTTTGTGAGGAGGGGGGATTTGCAGTGGGGCTTCTAAACTTGTACAGCCTTCCACTTGCAGCGATCCAGAGCCTGGCCCCCTAAACGCTAAACCCTGAACTCTGAACCCTAACCCTAAACCCTAAACCTAGAATCTCTGAGACAAGGACCCCTGAAGCCCTTAAACCATTTTGTCCTACGAGCTGGCTGCCCTTTGCAGATCTAAGCAACTCTAAGTATGGTGTGTTGCGCGATGATGTTCATGACAAAAGTCGGTGACCCAAAAAGGCTTCCAGGAGGGGAGGCGGTCTTCCAGTTTGCGACCAGAGCCCCACAAAGACCATAGTGATAAGAACAACAAGAATGATATCAAGAATGAAAGCAGCAATACGAATAAAATTAGAATAATAACAATCATGCTACAAGATTACTGCCAAAAGTACTAGAAAAGCCTCCTTTCCCACTCGTGTCCAATCCCCTTAAAACTTTAAGATCAAGAAGCCTGGCCCTTGAACCTATAGGTCCTAAACCCTGAGGAGCGGTTCACCTTCAGATCAACAAGATTCTGGACATGATGAATTACGCCGCTGTGGCTGAACCATTAC
Organism: Symbiodinium natans; assembly: GCA_905221605.1. NCBI lineage: Eukaryota > Dinophyceae > Suessiales > Symbiodiniaceae > Symbiodinium > Symbiodinium natans. Next base: position 1,061,552 of record CAJNDS010000025.1, read on the forward strand.
TTCGGCTGATCTTGGGTTACAGGGCTCGCTCCCTCTTTAAAGAGTCTAGGGCTTCGGCTTGTTGGCGCATGGCATTTTCAGGTCGAGACTCAAGCAAAAGACAGAGGAGGTTTGAGCTTTCCTTTTACGTGATGGTGGCCCTGTTCCTACGATTGCTTAAGAACCCCAAACAAATAGAAAATAAGAACCCCCATATTGCCCTTACAAGAGATCTTTTTGTGTATTTTGAGGGGTTCTTCAGCAAATAGTGGGTTCACCCCTTTTTTCTCGCACATGCCTAAGGCCCTCGCCCCAGATTTGGATACCCTGCGGATCCTAATGCCTCCAGGTCAAGGGCAACTTCATCACCCGGAATGTCCGCAAAGCCTTTCGGGCCATTAGGCCTGTGCATCCAAGTGCGTTGGGCCTTAGGGCGGTGACCCACGGGGTTTTTAGGGAGATCAGCGCCAGGGCCAAGTCACCAGTCCGAGTCCTTGTGCCCAAGCAGGAACTCCTACGTGGGCGTCGGCCGCACGAGCGGCATCTGGGTAGAGGAGGAGGCAACGGAACCCCAACCCTGCGTCCGGCCCAACCCCCATTCCTACTTGGAGGTTCATGGTACTTACTAACCAATTAGAACTGTTGCCTTACAGGGGTCATCCCAATTATAAGTAGGGTTATAAGCCCAGTTATAAGTGGTTATTAAATCCCATGAACCTTCAAGTAGCCACTTGTGACCACCTCACCTGGGTCACTTGTGCCCGCGCACTGTCACAGTCTCGTCCACCTCTAGGGGTTTTGGGCTGTCACGGTCTCGTTTGCTTCCAGGGGTTTTGGGCTGTCACGCTCTCGTCCGCTTCCAGGGGCTTTGGGCTGTCACGGTCTCGTCCGCTTCCACGGGTTTTGGGCTGTCACGGTCTCGTCCACTCCTGTAGGGGTTTTGGGCTGTCACGGTCTCGTCCGCTTCGGGGGGTTTGCGCTGTCACGGTCTCGTCCGCTCCTGTAGGGGTTTTGGGCTGTCACGGTCTCGTCCGCTTCTACGGTTTTTTGGGCTGATGCGGTCTCGTCAGCTTCCAGGGGTTTTGGGCTGTCGCGGTCTCGTCCGCTTTGGGGGGTTTGCGCTGTCACGGTCTCGTCCGCTCCTGTAGGGGTTTTGGGCTGTCACGGTCTCGTCCGCTTCTAGAGGTTTTGGGCTGCCACAGTCTTGCCGAAAAACAACTGGCCGAACTGGCCGGTCAAAGCATAGCAAGGCCAAGGGATGAGGTGTTCGAAAATTTATACACCTGCCTCGTCCTGCATGCGTAGTGGGTAGCAACCCCGCACATGTGGGCAGACCGCACGCGTAAGGGTCTGGGGTGGGAGTAACTGTTTGAGAATGGGGGTTTTGCTTAGGTTGGATACGGGGGTTCTGCTTAGGTAGGTGACCAATCCCTTTGAGTGGATGCGGTTGTGGTGCATTGTGGAAAACAACGTCGTTCTTACCCCCCCAAACCCCCCCACCCACCGCCGAGGTACTCACAAATCCGTCTGAGTGGATGCGGTTGGTGTATGGCGTGAGACACTGTCTTACCCGCCTACCCTCCACCCCCCCCTCCAGCACCCACCAAGCAACCCCCCCCCCCACCCCAAGACTTAATACCCCCTGCAATGCTTAAGACACCAAACAACTCCCCCCATTTTCCCCCGCCAACCAATGATACAAGTGACTGATGACGCGGGCGCAAGTGGCCCGAAATGACGTGAGCACACGAGACCTCAAGTGGTCACAAATGACGGTGCTGCCTTCCTAACCTGTCCCATTAGCCATTCCCAAACCTTAGACCAGTCCTGGGTCTCCTCAAAGTTTCCCCCCGAAAACCAACCCCAAACGGATTTCGAGCTGCAAGAACTCCGAGAGAGCGTTGAAAGTTGTGCTCTGGCAGGCAGCGGACATGCTCAATCTCACGGCGTGCCTTTGCTCAGATCCTTTTGAGATCTGTTTATTTGGAGGTTCATGAGTACTTGTACCCCAATTTGAAAGTCTGCTTGTAAACTATGACTGGTTAACCGTGAACGCCCATCTGAACGCTTCGTTGAAAGGATTTCTGGGGATTTCGGCTTCCTGCCTGGATACCCAGTTATAGGTCCAGTCGAACAGTCTGCAAGCCGATCACTCGAAAAGCAAAGCTTGCTGAGCCTCACGGCCTATGCTCAAAAAGCAGCCTGCCTCTTGTCATACAACCTTTCTTGAAGCCAGTACTACGGTGGACACGAGTTGTTGCGAACATCAGTAAACCATGGAAAGCGATATGGGCCCCACCTAAAGCGATAACCTTAGTTACCACATTTCAACCTGTTTTGCTTGATGTGGTCCCGCAGTCCCATAGTATGTAAAGCGATATGGGCCCCACGTAAAGCGATAAAGTGGTATCCCGCGACCTCGCACCGTGTAAAGTAATTTTGTCCGTCGCTAGTATGCATATATATATATATATATATGTGTACGTAGTCGCTGCGGGGCACGAGGTGGTAGGATTGAAGGCCATGAAAAGGTCCTTTCTTCAAGAACTTGAGACCGACTTCCTGACTGAGACTAGTCGGGCTTGGTTTGTGCAATGTAACCGCTAGCCAGTCCAAGTCGGATCCTGCACTTGCGCAAATAGCTCAGTGGAAAAGGGCGCCTTTCCAAGTCCGAGCAGCTTGGGAAAAGACACGGATCCAAGCCGGCACTAAGGAACACAAGCATGGCTTTCGGGCTGAAGGGTGTGGGTTTAAGGGTCTCAGGAGTTTGCCTAAGATCCTGTCTTAGTCGCAAAGAAGCAAAAAAGGAAGCACCCTGTAAAGTCTGGTCAAAGGTCGCAGTTTCAGGAGTCCTTGGATGAGGCCCGCTCTGTTGCCTTGAAGCTCATCATTCATCGCACTCAGCTAATCAGGCACTTGAAATATGAGCGTATCCAAGGGGCCTTTTCTGAGCTGAGGCTGCCTTACAAGCTTCAGACACTGTCTGGAATCTGGTTGAAGTGTCGGGTATCGTAAATGTGCAAGACATGTACATGACGATCTCCGTTTCATACCCAGAGGGTCCATCTGTAGTACTATCATGGAGTTAGGTACCCCAAAACCCTGTTTAGTATGGTTTTTGGGGTACCTAATTCCATACTAGTACTACAAATGGACCCTCTGGAATAGAAAGGGTTTTGACAGAGACCAGCTGCGGACCGTAAGGCTTCCCCCTGTTGTCACGAGCCTTCTCGGGGTTCCTCATGCCAGCTTCCCCCCCGCCAAGCAAAAAACATCAGGTGGTCGATTCCCCACAGAGACACGACAAGAGCATGACACCACAACAGACCCCAAACAGTTAAAGGCATCTTTTTTGATGGTAAACAAGCTTCGGAGGCAACGTGTGTGGCAAGGAGCGCAGACACCCCCGGGAACAAGCGCCAGGATGCCAACCTAAAGCACGCCAACTCCCCCCCCCAAACCAAACAGTTTAGGGTCTAGGGCACCTTCATCTCCCTCCCCCCACTCCCCCAACTCCTCAAAACCCCGACTCAAAAGCCGTCGCGGTTTCAGGAGCTCCGGGGCAGCCAGCAGAGGGGGCAGGTCTTTCAAAAGCTCACCGAGGAGATGTTCAACTCCATAGGCTCTTTCTCCCTTTTTTGTGCAAGTTGTGTTTAGGGTTTAGAGCTTAGGGTTTAGGGTGAAGGGTGTTGGAGGTTTATTTGGTTGGTTTTGGGTTGGGTTGGGGGGTTTGTCTCTGGGCTTTTCTGGGCACGATGGGCCAGTCCTCGTCGGGGATGACGTCGGGGTCTGCTCTAGACTGGGTGTGCTGTGGGGCTGGGCGGGGGGTCTCAACTCCAACTGGTACCGGCTCAGTGATTCTTTGGGGCCTTCGGGGGCTTCGGATATGTCTTCCCTTGTTCGAGGGTGCACTTCGAAAGTTCAGGAGCAGTCTGCGTCTTCCAAAGAAGCGCCTCTCATGGTGTGTGTTTTGCTGCTTGTGCTTTCGGATGCAAGGAGTCGTTCGGCACCTCAAAGTTCACAAAATGCTTTTTGTTCAGCATGGTTTTTTCGGTTCAAGGTTTAGGCTTTAAGGTTCGGCCTCAGTCAGTGGGAAAGGAGGGTTTAGGGTGAAGGCATGTCAAGGCATTACCCCACCTGAAGCCTGCAGAGAAGCAGAGGAGCCCAGATATCGGCACGGAGAGGGGTCTCGTGAAACCGAGAAACCTTCGAGGGTTTGGGGGGTTGACAAGGGTCAGATGGTTCGGCCGCGTGACTGACGCGAAACACCTGGATCTCAGAAACTCTGGCATAAGCCTTACAGAAAGGGCTCTGGACCCACAGACAAAATGCCCCAGAGGCGATCGCGGCATCCGCAGGGGCTTCTTCAAAGAGCGCAGGCGCCACATGTTGGGTTCAGGACTTCAGGTGGTTTTAGGCTTCGTGTGTAGGGGAGTGTGGAGCATGGTTTTGGGTGCTGAGTGCTGAGGGTTTTGAAGTAGATTCGTTGCTTGTAGGCTTGGGTTTCTTTCTGGGAGTGCAGGATTTCTTCTGTCGCCTCGCTTGGCAGCTCGACATTTCAGCAGGTCTTTTTCGATAACGGGCGCAGCACGATAAAGCCTATGTCCCCCTCCCAATCTCCGACATGTGAGCAACGCAAAAAGGTTTTGGGGTTTCCGAAATTCGGGTACCTTATTGGGGTCCTTATTGCAAGGAAATCCCACTATTGGGGGACTATAGTAGGGGTCCCTTACTTTCGTAAACCCCCAATTGACACACATGCAGCGAGCGAAGCCGAACCTGCGAGCCTAACATCCCAGAGTAACTTCCCAAGAAATAAGCCCTGCGCCTACTTTCGCATTCTCACACCAGTCTAGCAAATCTTTTTCTGTGTGTCGAAGCCCTATCTACCATCCTAAGCATGAAATTCCACGCCTAAATCCTTAGCCTCAGATGCAAAAAAGCGTTTCTACCATAACGGCACCTCACCAGGTTCGACGTGGTGAAGCGAAGTGCTCGGAACGAGCTGAAGGAGCCGCGGAGATTTTGGATGGCAGGGCAAGACCTGTTTTCAGCACGTTTCTAGCCCTGCCCAGGGGTGGCACAGGAAGCGACTCCGGTTCAAAAGTTTTGTTTCAAGCATCAAGCCCCCCCTCGTCCCTGATTCCATGATCGCTGGTTCTCGGAAACCCGGTCCTTTGCCCATTGCACTGGAAACCCAACCCGCACATAATTGTGATTGAGGGCATGATCTCGGGCCGAGTTTTTGAGCATTGCATGCTTTTCACGGTTGAGTTTGCGACCCGCACATAAGTTTCAAATCACACTGCAAAACATCCTTTTGAAAAACCTCAGCCACCTCAACCCGACCATCGCTCCAATCACGCCTACAACCCCCAGCCTCCCAGCCTCCCCCCCCCAAAAAAACAGATAAAAAACAAGCACAAGAAGAACCCCAACCGTTCCTAAGCATCTTCTGAGGAGGGCAAGGCAAAGTTTCTGAAGATCCGTGGACTTCTCTCGGACCTCTCGTCACGAATCGCAACGCGCTTGCACGCCTTACTATCAAGTCTGGGTTTTCATCCTGGATTCCTGGAGCTGCCTTGATTGTTTGCAGGGTTTAGGGTTTAGGGTTTAGGGTTTAGGGTTTAGGGTTTAGGGTTTAGGGTGGGGCTGCACGCTCGGGGAACCAGCGCTCAGCACAGAAAGCGCGATAAGGAATGGAGAACAGCTGGGCAAGGTTGATCAAGCGCCATATGCATTGGGATGTTCCCCCTTACACTGACATCTCCTTTCAACTAAGGAGCTCTTAGAATTAAACCCTAAACTCTAAACCCTAATCCGCATCCGTGACCCAAGGCCGTGAAGCAGGAAAAGTTTCCGGAGATCACCGAAGACGGGGCGCGATCCCTGGAGAACGTATCCTTCGCGGCTCGCCCAGCTTCTTCCTGTTTAGGGGTTAGGGTTTAGGGTTTGGGGTTTAGGGCTTAGGATTACGCAGTTTGCAGGTTGCCTTCGTGGGGTCGTTCATCTAGGTTTTGCTATGTTTGGGCTTCTCACGTAGTGCTTTAGCAGCTTACCTGCCGTCGAGCAGCTTCGGGCGTGGAATGCAGGCTTCCGTGTTCAGGGAGAGGGCCCTTGGATTTTCGGAATATGTTGAGGTTCAGGATGGTTCAGGGCAACGTGCTGATGGGGATTCCATGCATGGAAGTGGGGCTTCACGCCAACTTTGCCTCAGGAATTTGCAGGAGCTTGCTAGAGGGCTATGATGTAGACAGACCTGCTGTCGGTTGGGCTGCTGGTTTTGATGAGTTAGCAATTAGGGCTTCGGGTTGCGGGTTGCAGGGTTGCTTTGTTACACGTTGTGGGTTCCCGCTTAGGGCTGCAGGACGTGTTTCATGTTTGATTTCTGGCGCGTTCGGATGTTGGGTTTGTTTAACTTGTCAAGGTTGTAGTTGACAGGTCATCCAACAATCCGAACAAAGAAAGGCCCTTTCATTCGAAATGGATCGATCCGCACACGCTCCAAGTCCATTGAACCATCCGACCCTCCAATGCAGCCACAGCATTAACTTGAACATCTTTTCCTTGTCAGCCCAACCCCCCCCCCCCCCCCCGAATGCAAGGATCCCCCCCGTTAGTCGTACCCACAAAGAAGGAAGAAGAGGAAGAGACAGAGAGAGAGGTGATACAGGAGCGCAACACATAGAAGGCACCAGAGCGCACACAACCAACGACGACACAAGGCATAGAACATAGAAACACTACGACCACTGCAACAAATCAACGCGAGCAAAAGAGAGCAACAGCATCCCCCGAGGTTGTTCTGGCCGAGGGCCGCTGCGACCAGGGCTCTGGCCGACGGAAGAGCTCGAAGCTCGAGTGCACGTGCCTACCTCAGCCCAGGGATTCCACACAGGATTGCACCTGGGATGGCTTTTGGTTCATGGACCTGAGTGCAAGGCGCGTTGCGAGAGCAGACGGGAAATTCTAGGCATGGAATTCAGGAATCGGGCCGGGAAGCATTCCTGAAACTTGCGCTGACCAAAGCAGCCGCCTTCTTGGGTGGTGTCACGTTTGGGTTGAGTGTTGGGTGCACGGACTCGGGTTTGGGAGACAGAGCTCTAAGCGTGGTAGGCTTAAGGGTTGAGGGTTCTGAGGGCTTCGGTGTTGCGATAACTTTTTCGGGGCCCGAGCATTCACACCTAACTGATGCCTTCAGGATGCGGGGATTGCAGACTGAACTGACGAGACTCAAAGGCGAAAGTCCAGATCCAAGCTGAAAAAGAGCGAGTTGCTGCAAACCACTTCTTGAGCCTTGGCGCCCGCAATGCTGCAACTCTTGCAATCCCCATGCTTTCCGCCGGAATCCGCACCTCAACTTAAAGCCTAAAGTGCTGAGACCACGGCAGTCTTTCCACCTCAAGTTTTGCAGGCAAGCCGCAAAAGAAATGGGCCTGGAATTGAAGTCCAGTCTGATGTACAAGTCGCCACTGGGCTCTCGATTCTTAGGCTTTGAGAGTTGGCTCCGCGAGCATTCGAGGCTTCAGGATGGAGGATGGATGTTTGTGGGATCGGGAGCCGCGTTTGGTACAAAACCGGAGAGACCATGTGGTGTTCTGTGATAAACTTCTGTGAGAGGGGTGCGGGTAGCCAGCAGCCAGCAGCAAGCAAGCCCCGCATACGAAGCCTGTAGAACACACCCGCACAACGCATGCCCGCACACTTGCGCACGCACGCACGCAAGCACGCGCAAGCACACCCGCGCGCATACGTATGTATTTGTACTCGCACAGATTGGGTAAACGCGGCTCGAAGCGAAAGATGAAGACTCAGGTCCACGCCTGCAGGAGAGACCTCTGGCTGGGAAGAAGAAAGGGTACCGAGCACACGGAGATTTGAGAAAATCCGGTTGCTAAGAAGAGTATTTGTTCGCTGTTCCTCGTTCTTGCGCTGAAGGATGCTGTGGCCGGGGGGGGGATGTCGAATCCTTTGTTCTGCTTTTTGGGTCCAGCTTGGTTTGCAGTAGGGAATATGCGACAATGTGCTTTGTTTGCACCGGATTCTTGAACATTACTGGCTTGGGAGGTTGAGTGTTTTTGGGGTGAGCCTATGCTGGACAGCCAGCTGGCACTGGATTTGAGCTGAATACCCGAACCATATACCCTTGACGTTCGCTTGTTGAAGGAAGAAGCAAACACCATCCCGGAACGACTTGCACCCCCAGCGCAAATTCCTGGAGGATGCGTGATTTTCCCCACGCAGAAGGTCTACTTCAAGGAGTGGGCCCCAACCCCGCTCCGGTTGGGGTGGCCTTCCTTCGGTTCCTTCTTCCCAGAGCCAGAGGTATGACGCGTGTTGCGTGGGCAAGCGTTTGAAGCCGCCTTGGGGGTTTACGAAAATGGGGGTGCCCTTTTGGGAGGGTTCCTGCAATAAGGATGAATACTATTTTGGGGTATATTAAGGGTACCCCTAATGGGGGAAATGCCCACTTGTTTCAGGATGCTGCCACAGGTGGCGAGTGCGGCGGCCAACGTGGCATCAACTGCATTTGCGCCCCTTGACAGAAGACACACGAACGTAGTCCCCGGAAATGCCTTACTTGTTGGACATGAGCCGAGTACCTGCCAAATGGATCTTTCTTATAGGGACCTCTGAACCTCTGAACTCCCCAAAATCCTAAACCCTAAGCCCTAAACGGCCCCAGAACCCCCAACAGTCTAAGGCTGTGAGCCCGGCAAAGCCCGCGACCGTTTAGCGCGTCTGAGCTTGGAGTCTCCTCAATGGGACAAGCACGAAACCGTCTTGAAGATGGCACTTGCCTCGGCAACTTTCCTCGTTGCTTTGGGAGGCTGAGGAAAGACTGGCAGACCCGAGGTCTGAACTGCAACGTTCTCTGAGCTCGCAGAAATGCAGATGCTTGCAGTTGATGTGGTCTGTGCAGTTCTCTAAGCCCTTAACCCATGCATCAACCCATATCAGCCCACGGTTTCTTTGACGAGTCCCAAAACATACCGTCACTGTTGTAGAAAGTTGTTGCGAAGACAAGCACATCGAGCTATCAAGTCTCTCGAGTTGTCGAACTTGGCTTGAACGCAGAAGCCACCTTGCGCAGCAGACCTCTGTGCTTGCTGCCCCAAGCTTCAGCTACCAGTGCTAGCTCTAAGGCGGGTCTGCGATGTCCGGTTGCACGCCACCAGCACAAGGTATCGACCACTTCAAGACTGGATTTCACCAAGCTCTCGAGTTGGTTTGCCCAGTCGTGGTAGGCATCGCTGAACATCTTCAATGCCTTACAGAGTTTGCTTCTCTGCTACCTTTGTTTGCAGTGTTGAAGAGGCTTGCATCATCTCTTCTTTTGTTGTGTGTTTTGTGCACTTGCAGGGAGCGCCAGGCAAAGTTGCATCGCACGTCAACGGTGAGTAGCCTGGTGCCAGTTTTCATGTCTGCCTGCCATGTCGTTTACATGCCACTATTCGGATGTCGAAGTCCCGCAGGACGTCACAGAAAATACGTAAGTGCAAGGTCATATTGCCTGCAAGTGCAGCGCATCCACGCAGCGTGCCACGTCAAGCAGCACCATGGCTGAGTCTACCTGACTTCATGGACGCGCCATTGCACAGCAACTGAGAGGACTGCACGAAACAACGGACTGCAACATGCTTGTAGCTTCTCACTTCAACTGGAAGCTAAGCAGCACTTGTGATGCCACGGTGCCCGCTATACCTCGAATTTCGTGCAGGCTTGGCTGCACTGGTTACGTCGGTTTTGCCATGTTTTGCCCTCCCCGTATCAGTTACTTGTGTTTGATTTGAAGACGTGACAGGCGCCCGTGGCTGCACAGAGAAGATAGGAAAGGCAGGGGTTTCTGCAGCGTCTGTTTGCTCGGCCTCCCAGGTAGAGCTTCATGGGCTGCTGTGCCTCTGCTTCCCAGTCACCAAGCAAGAAGCAGGCCAACGGGCATCCGGAGGGTGGCTCTCGTTGCTGCTCATGGCGGTACATTGGTGCGCATTGCTGCAGTTGTTTGTCGTGCGAGCATGTGCTGGCAGTTTGTTTTCGAGGCTGGGTCTGTGTGGCACCACCGTTGGATGAGGAGCGGCCGGAAGGCAGCGACGTTGAAGTAGATGCTGGCGGACACGGAGCAGAGGCTGAGGTTGAGGAGGCGTCCAACGCGGAGCACGTGGAGGAGGCGATGTTGCGCCATCTTCGGTGGATGACATTCGCATAAGCAAAGCGTACTCATAATAGTTAGGCATGCCCTGCTACCTCTAATGTGTGTACTTCTGTGAAGAGTTTTGGCGCTGCTCCCACGAGCCCTTTAGAAACCTGAATAGCCCTTTAGAAGTCTGAATCAGGGGCCGTGAGAGGGGGCAGCAAAACTCGAAGGTTGGATTGCTGTAGGCGCGGTATATCTGAGTTCCTGATTATTTTCTGCTTACCTTTAGGGCTTTGCAGGGATCGATGCAAGGAGCCTGGGGGCCACTAACCTTGAACCCAAGGAGGGGGAACCATGTCAACTGGAAGCAACCAGTACGGCAAAAGCCTGTGCCTCTGGCAATGGTGGGGGAGAAGATGTACGCACCAGAGTACAACTTCACCGGCAAACACAGGAGGCAGAAAGGCAATTTGACATGGAGGACGGTGTGGAAATGCATCTGGGAGCAAAACTGGCCGAGTGATCAAGCGAAAGGTGGTCACCCGAGGAAGTGTGTCACAAAGGAGATCATGCACATCGGAGCAAGGCTGAGAGGTAGCATCTCGCTTGAAACTGACAGGGTGGAAACATGGCAAGGGGCCCTAAACCCTAAAGCCTAAACCCTAAACCCTAAACCCAGGCAAACCCCAAACTCTGCCAAGGGGGCCTGGCAGCCGAAGATTTCGCAGGATACTCCTACTCGTTAAGGTCAACGAACGAAACTTACAAGCAGAGTCGGTCATAGACTCGCAGGCGTAGACTGTCTGATCTTCTCTTCATGCCGTTTTATGATCTTGTAGCCCTCTGGTGCCGGGAGGTACCAGCTACACCCGCAGAGGAGGTCGATGGCCTGCCACGACTGCTGGGCCGCGCCAGGCTCACTGCGTCCGTAGCGTCTGCTCATGGAGGGTCCAGGTCTTTGGGATAAGCCCGTGAGGTTGTGGGCCAAGGTTCGGATTTCGGGGTGTTTGCATTTCTTTGTGCTTCCACCAGTGGAGATTTTAGAGGTCCACGTTGAGTGACTTAGCATCCTCTCTGAAACTTCAAGCTGGTTTTGACGTTGAGCAAGCAATCTAACGTCTGGATGGGTCACATACTTTCAAGAGTCATTTCCTGGGCAATTTGTCTCGCACTGCGTTCCGTGCTCGTATACAGGTGCGATGTCAGAGGATGTCCTCGCAGACCGTAGACCCATGTCATTCTGTAGCGGCGGTATGACGGCACGAACTCCTCTCAAGGGAAGGACAGGAACAAATCCAACTTGAACATGCAAGGTCCTTTTCGGCCTGATCATCTGATCGAACCCATCACGCATCAGCTTCAGGGCACAGCAGTAGGTCCTGTCAAGGCAGAACACAACGCACAAAACCACCTAGCCGCTAGCCATACACCACGGATCAAGGCAGCGTTCCGTTGCATCTGGGTCACAGGATGTCATGCACTGATCTGAGATAGAAGGAAGGGGGGCTAGCCGACTTGCCAAAGACCTGTCCATGCAACCGTGGGCCCTTGCGCGCCAGGTCCCCGGTGGGAATGCTGGCCCAGGCCCTGTGCAGGAAGCTCTTTGGTGTCCTGGGGTTTAGGGCTTCGGGCTTAGGCAAAAGGGTTTAAGCCCCCGCAGCACTCGGTTCTTCCCTGCGAGGCCTGCGACGAGCCCGACAAGCTGAGCCGGCAGCGCCTTGGCGAGCTTGGAAGTGGGAGGAGTCTCTTCTCCCACAAACCTTGCATGCATACCACGGCCAGGCCGAGCTTGTCGGTTCATCCAGGCTCAGCTGCCAGACTTCAGGGTGTGTTCAGAGGAATGTGGCGAAAATGAGAGCACGTGCCGACAGGTGAGCGTGCTGCGACATCCTTCACGCAGTCCAGGCCAGGCCTGGTAAATCAGAGTTCCTTTCTTGTCATCCCTATTATTTCCCCAAACAGGCACCGTTTGGGGTCTAACCTCAGAAAACAAGGGTCACGCGCTTGGCCAGATGGGTGTCACGCGCTTCGGGTCTGTGGTCTCCCATGGTCTCCCATCATCTCAAACATCCGAATCCCATTCAATCAAGCAAGCCCATGCTTCTGCCACTACACCCGAGTGCCAAAATCATTCACCCTGCTAAGCCGACACCACATTGTTTCATGTCTCACGGCACATGAGACTTCCATGTTGAGCAAACATGAACAATCCTGGGAAAAAAGGGACGGGCTGCGGAGAGCTGAAAGGCGCGCGCGCGCGCGCGCGCTGTATTCTTCCAAAATTGGAGTGGACGGGTCGTCCAGTTCCGCAAGGGCGCATACGCACGCGCTTGCTTGTGCCAAGGGACGCCCACGAGCATGTCTTGTTACGTGTTGCACTCCCCTGTGTGTTCTTTTGTCCTCGCACTGCCCTCGGAAGACGGGAGGGTTTTTGCATGCTTGCATGCGCGAGCCGCATTGTTTTCAGGGTCCTGCCAAGCGGTCCGGATCGGTTTGCATCTTGGATTTGTCAGTTCGCGCCGCCCTCAGAAGTAGGAGCTGGCCAGGTCCTCAGCCCTCACAAGTAGTGGTTGATCGTCGTGAGGGCAGACCTATTTGTCCTGAGCTGAACCTCGCCGGACGTGTTCAACCAACCTGCACCCGTCGTCGCCTGAAAGAAGCCCCATCCGCGCAACCAACCTGCACCCCGTCGTCGCCTCAAAGAAGCCCCATCCGTATCACCAAGACCCTTAACCCTTAACCATAACCCTTAACTTTTCAACCTAGACCACGGAGAAAGTCATCAAAGCCCGGGCCTCGATCGTCAAGCAAGCCAGAGGCAACTAGGCCGCTAAAAATTGTTTTTGCTTCTGCAGTGCTTTGAAAGTGCGAACGGTGGAAAAACATAGGATGTTTTTGCGGCTTGTTCCTGTTTGCATGGTGCTGCATGACTCATCTAGTAAGGGGCCGGCACTGAAGTTTAGGGTAACCCTAAACGCCTGTAAAATTTTATGTCGCGTTTTTGTTTCACGCGCTTTCCCTGTCTCTACAATCTTACTGTTTGGGGTCTTCGCCGGCATATTTCAAGGAGATTATACACGAAACAGCGCCAGAGGACAGACAGCCAGATGCATTTAGGCGCCGGCGAGGAATTCATTTGTATTCGCATTTCCTGTCCGCACAATGCCATATTCGTGGTTTTGGAGGGGGCCGGGTGCCCAAATGAATTTAATTGCCCAGCCTCTGAAAATGCATTTGGGCATTGGACCCCTTTCGAGATTGCTGCGAAACATCGAAGATTTTTATGTAGAAAGCAATGAAAAAGCACACCTGGGAAGGACGCTGCCGAAGAACCGTCTTTGCACACGAGTGTCACTTTGTCATTGTCTTCAAAAAATCAAACATGTCCCCCCCCCTTCGTGCTCGTAAGGTTTGGTGAGGGCCCCTCGAGGTTAGGCGTGAAGCCCTAGAACCATAACGTGCTTGAACGGCCCAGTGTGCGAGGGTTGAAGGTTTCAGAGAGGCGTCTTGGTTGGTCCTCGTGTGTGCGAAAGACTGAGCGTGATCAACTAGCATCCTGCTTTTTGGGGGGCCGAGCGTACTCAAAAAGCACCCAAGTTTTGGGATTCAGAACACTGTAGAAGTAAAAACATATACCTTAGAGGTTTGTCGTATGTCCCCTCCCTTTGTGCTTGTCGAGCTCGTAGGCTAACATCGTAAGCAACTAGCACAAAGCACAAGTTGTCAGGGCTGGTCGCAGGGGCATATTTACAACCCTTATGGAGCCACGATTACGTTACCAGCACAGGGATAAACATCTCAATGTACTTTATCCACCTCTTTTACGGAACGTAATTTCTGGTCGCAGGGGCATATTCACAAACAACCCTTTTCGAGCCACGATTGCATTACCAGCACAGGATCTTGGGTTTCATCGTAAGCAACCAGCACCCCATCTGCGCCCTGATGACCAAACAGCTCGCGCCAGAGCTCTTTTCCCCCATACAATGGCCAACTTGCAAGAAGAAGTTTGCCACGCGAAGCTCCGAGGCATGACGGTTTTTGCTTCTTTGTAAACCTTTGTATTTCCCAAATGCCCGGAAACCAATCCGCGCACACTTTCTCGATGTTTTCCATGGTCGGCGCTTGTGTCTTTGGTTGCCAAAATTAAAACACCCGAGCGTTAAAACACCCCAGGCGCGAGCTATTGCATGGTCACTGGCCTGAGCTATTTGGGCGTACTCAAATAGCACCCAAGTCTTGAGGACCAGGCGTGTTCAACTAGCATCCTGTTTTTTTGGGGACCGAGCGTACTCAAATAGCACCCAAGTCTTGGGGGCCGAGCGTGTTCAACTAGCATCCTGCTTTTTGGGGACCGAGCTTACTGCAATAGCACCCAAGTTTTAGGACCGAGCGTGTTCAACTAGCATCCTGCTTTTTGGGGACCGAGCGTACTCAAATGGCACCCAAGTTTTTGGGGACAGCATTTTCTGAACACTGTGGAAGTAAAATCATTTCCTTTCGAGGTTTGTGGTATGTTCCCTCCCTTTTTGTGCTTGTAGGGTTGGGTGAGAACCAAATAGCTGGCGCCATGGCGCAAGCTATTTGGTCGCAGGGGCACCATCTATGAGCGTTCTGCGCCCAAAGAGCCTGTGCTGGTAGCGTAATCGTGGCACTCTAGCTGGCCTGCATGTTAAAACGGTTCCAAAAGCTTGTGCTTGGCAACATAATCGTGGCCCCATAACCCGCCTGCACTTTAAAGCGGTTACGTTAACCTTTAGGGCCCTCACCCTACGAGCACGAAGGGACATGCGACAAACATCTAGGGCCCTCACCACACCCTAGCACGAAGGGAGGGACATACGACAAACCTCTAAGGGAGATGTTTTTACTTCTACAATGTTCTGAAAGTGCAAACATCAGAAAAAACATAGGATGCTGTGCGCGCTTGGACGCCCTATGGAGCCGCGATTACGTTTCCAGCACACAAGGGATAAACATCTTTATTTACTTCAGCCGCTCTTTTTCGGGGATGCGAAGCCTTTTCGCAGAGCAAGAAGAGAGTTGGGTAAAAACCCTGCTTGCTCTGCGAAAAGGTTCTATACAAGCGCAAGAATGCCCTATGTTTTTCGTTTCCACTTGCAGAACACTGTAGAAGTAAAACATATTCCTTAGGGGTTTGTCGTATGTCCCCTCCCTTCGTGCTCGTAAGGTTTTGGTGCAGGGCCCTAGAAGTTTGTGGCATGTCCCCTCCCTTCTTGCTCGTAGAGTGAGCCCCTCGAGGTGAGGCCTGCATGCCCTAGAACCATAACTTGCTTCAAGGGCCCAGCGTGCGAGGTTTAAAGGTTTCAGAGAGGCGTCTTGGTTAGTCCTTGTGTGGGCGAAGAGACTGAGCGTGTTCAACTAGCATCCTGCTTTCGGGGACCGAGTGTACTGAAACAGCACCCCAGTTTCCTGCTTTGCGGGACCGAGCGTGTTCACCTAGCATCCTGCTTTTTGGGGACCGAGCATACTCAAATAGCACCCAAGCATTGGGGACGGACCGTGTTCAACTAGCATCCTGCTTCTTGGGGACCGAGTGTACTCAAAAATCACCCAAGTTTTGGGGACCGAGCGTGTTCAATTAGCAACCTGCTTTTTGGTCACCGAGCGTACTCAAAGAGCACCCAAGTTTTGGGGACCGCACCTTCAGAACACTGTAGAAGAAAAAACATATCCCTTCCAGGTTGTCGTATGTCCCCTTTGTGCTCGTAGGATTCGTAGGATTTGGTGAGGGCCCTCGAAGTTTGTCGTATGTCCCCTCCCTTCGAGCTCGTAGGGTGACATCGTAAGCAACTAGCACCTGCGCCCTGCTGACCAAATAGTTCGCACCAAGGCAGAAGCTATTTGGCCGCAGGGGAAACCTCTATGGTGTTTTAACACGTTAAGACGTGTTTTCAGTGGTAGTGTTCTGCACCCAAAACCCTGTGCTGGTAGCGTAATCGTGGCACTCTCGCCCGCCTGCATTTTAAAACGGTTCCAAAAGCTTGTGCTTGGCAACATAATCGTGGCCCCATAACCCGCCTGCACTTTAAAGCGGTTACGTTAACCTTTAGGGGACATACGACAAACCTCTAAGGGAGACGTTTTACTTCTACAATGTTCTGAAAGTGCAAACATCAGAAAAAAACATAGGATGTTTTTGCGCTTGTACACCCTATGGAGCCGCGATCACGTTACCAGCACACAAGGGATAAGCATCTTTATTTACTTCAACCACTTTTTGAGGGGCTGTGAAACCTTTTCGCAAAGCAAGAAGAGTTCGGTAAAAACCCGCTTGCTCTGCGAAAAGTTCGCACTTCCCAGCACTGTAGAAGCAAAAACATATGCCTTAGAGGTTTGTCGTAATTATGTCCCCCTCCTTCGTGCTCGTAAGGTTTGCTAGAAGGTTGTCACATGTACCCTCCCTTTGTGCTCGTAGGATAAGGGCCCCTCGAGGTTAGGACTGAAAGCCCTAGAACCATAACGTGCTTGAACGGCCCAGCGTGCGAGGTTTGAAGGTTTCAGAGAGGCGTCTTGGTTGGTCCTTGTGTGTGCGAAAATGACTGAGCGTGTTCAACTAGCATCCTCCTTTTAGGGACCGAGCGTACTCAAACAGCACCCAAGCTGTCGGATTCAGAACACTGTACAGTAAGAACATATCCCTTAGAGATTTGTGCCTGATGACCAAAAAGCTCGCACCATGGCGCGAGCTAATTGGTCGCAGGGGATACATCCATGGTTTTTCGCACGTCAAAACACAAGTTTTCAGGGCTGTTCGCAGGGGTATAGTTACAACCCCTGTGGAGCCACGATTACGTTACCAGCACAGGGATAGACACCTCAATGTACTTAAACCACCTCTTTTACGGAACTTATTTACTGGTCGCAGGGGTATAGTCACAACCAGTATAGAGCCACGATTGCGTTACCAGCACAGGTTTTGGCTTTCATCGTAAGCAACTAGCACCCCATCTGCGCCCTGATGACCAAATAGCTCTCACGCTAGAGCTCCCCCTCTCACCCATACAACAATGGCCAACTTGCAAGAAGAAGTTTGCCACGCGAAGCTCCGAGGCATGACGCTTTTTGCTTCTTTGTAAACCTTTGTACTTCCCAAATGCCCGGAAACCAATCCGCACACGCTTTCTCGATGTTTTCCATGGTCGGCGCTTGTGTCTTTGGTTGCCAAAATTTAATATATATAAAAAACGAGCGCGAGCATGGTCACTGGCCTGAGCTATTTGGCCGTACTCAAACAGCACCCAAGTATTGAGGACCGAGCGTGTTCAAGTAGCTTCCTGCTTTTTGGGGACCGAGCGTACTCAAATAGCACCCAAGTCTTGGGGACCGAGCGTGCTCAAATAGCACCCAAGTTTTGGGGACAGCACTTTCAGAACACTGTAGAAGTGAAACATATCCCTTCGAGGTTTGTGGTATGTCCCCTCCCTGAAAGTGCAAACATCAGAAACAACATAGGATACTTTGTGCGCTTGGACACCCTATGGAGCAGTGATTACGTTTCCAGCTCACAAGGGTCCCTATATCACAAGGGGTAAACCCCTTATTTACTTCAACCGCATTTTTCGGGGCGGCGAAACCTTTTCGCAAAGCAAGACGAGTTGGGTAAACACCCCTGCTTGCCCTGCGAAAAGGTTCTATACAAGCGCAAAAACACCCTATGTTGTTCCTAGCGTTTGCACTTTCAGAAAACTGTAGAAGCAAAAAATACTCCTTAGAGGTTTGTCGCATGTCCCCTCCCTTCGTGCTCGTAAGGTTTGGTGCAGGGCCCTGGAAGTTTGTCGCATGTCCCCTCCCCTCGTGCTCGTAGGGTGCGGGTCCCTCGAGGTTAGGCCTGAAAGCCCTAGAACCATAACGTGCTTCAAGACCGCAGCATGCGAGGTTGGAAGGTTTCAGAGAGGCTTGGTTAGTCCCTGTGTGCGCGAGAGACTGAGCGTGTTCAGCGTATTCACCCAGCATCCTGCCTTGCAGGGACCGAGCGTACTCAAAAGGCACCCAAGCTTTGGGGACGGACCGTGTTCAACTAGCATCCTGCTTTTTGGGGACCGAGTGTACTCAAAAGGCACCCAAGTTTTGGGGACCGAGCGTGTTCAACTAGCATCCTGCTTTTTGGGGACCGAGCGTACTCAAATAGCACCCAAGTTTTGGGGACCGCACTTTCAGAACACGTATGTCCCCTCCCTCTGTGCTCGTAGGGTTTGGTGAGAGCCCTAGAAGTTTGTTGTATGTCCCCTCCCGTCGCGCTCGTAGGGTGACGTCGTAAGCAACTAGCAACCCTTCTGCGCTGTCATGACCAAATCACATAGCTCGCGCCATGGCGAGCTACTTGGTCGCAGGGAAACATCTATGGTGAAAGCATGTTTTCAAGGCTAGTGTTCTGCGCCCAATAGCCTGGCAGCAATCGTGGCCCTATAGCCCGCCTGCATTTTAAAACGGTTCCAAGAGCCTGTCCTGGTAACGTGGCCCCATAACCCGCCTGCACTTTAAAACGGTTACATTAACATTTAGGGCCTTCACCCTATGAGCATGAAGGGACATGCGAGCAACTTCTAGGGCCCTCACCAAGCCCTAGCACGAAGGAGTGGACATACGACAAACCTCAACGGGAGATGTTTTTACTTCTTCAGTGTTCTGAAAGTGCAAACGTTCGGAAAGCATAGGATGTTCTTGTGCTTGCACACCCTATGGAGCCACGATTACGTTGCCAGCACACAAGGGATGAACATCTCTATTTACTTCAACTTGTTTAGGGGCTGTGAAACCTTGTCGCAAAGCAAGAAGAGTTGGGTAAAAGCCCTGCTTGCTCTGCGAAAAAAAGGTTCTATACAAGCGCAAAACCTTCCTATGTTGTTCCTAGCGTTCACACCTTCAAAACACGGTAGAAGCAAAAACATATCCCTTACAGGTTTGTCGTAATTATGTCCCCCTAGAAGTTTGAGGCATGTCCCCTCCCTTCTTGCTCGTAGGGTGATCGAGGTGAGGGAGAACCATAACGTGCTTGCACGGCCCAGCGTGCGAGGTTTGAAGGTTTCAGCGAGGCGCCTTGGTTTGTCCTTGTGTGTGCGAAAAGACTGTTCAACTAGCATCCTGCTTTTGGGGACCAAGCATACTCAAATAGGACCCAAGTCTTGGGGACCGAGCTTGTTCACCTAGCACCCTGCTTTGTGGAGCCGAGCGTACTCAAATAGCACCCAAGTCTTGGGGACCGAGCGTGTTCCACTAGCATCAATGCTTTTGGGGGACCGAGCGTACTCAAATAGCACCCAAGCTTTGAGATTCAGAAGTAAGAACATATCCCTAAGGGGTTTGTCGTATGTCTCCTCCCTTTGTGCATAGGGCTTGGTGAGGGCCCTCGAAGTTTGTCGCACGTCTCCTCCCTGCCTGCGCGTATAGGGTGACATCATGAGCAGCTAGCGCCCCATTTGCGCCCTGATGACCAAATAGCTCACACCATGGCGCGAGCTACTTGGTCCATGGTGTTTTAGCAAGTTAAAACACAAGTTTTCAGGGCTGCTCGCAGGGGCATATTCACAACCCTTATGGAGCCACGATTACGTTACCAGCAAAGCGATAAACAGCTCAATGTACTTAAATCACCTCTTTACGGAACGCGTTTTACTGGTCGCAGGGGCATATTCACAACCTTTTAGACCCACGATGACGTTACCAGCACAGGCTTGTGGGTTTCATCGCAAGCAACTAGCACCCCATCTGCGCCCTGATGCCGGTTTCAAGCTGGGGTTTCAAATTGGGCTCAACAGGGGGATGTTGCCGACTGTTGGCCGGATCCGGGTTTCAAGTTGGACCCATAAGCGGCATGTTGGCCAGATATGGGTCTCAAGTTGGGCTCATCAGGGCATGCTGGCCGGGTCCGGGTTTCAAGTTAGAGTGGCCAGGGCCGCATTGGCCGGTCCGAATTTCAAGTTGGGATCGACAGCGGAATGTTGGGCGGATCCGGGTTTCAAGCTGGGCTCGCCAGGGCCACGTTGGCTTGAGGGTGCAGGTTGGTTGCGCGGATGGGGCTTCTTTGAGGCGACGACGGGGTCACGCGAATCGGGCTTCTTTGAGGCGACGACGGGCTGCAGGTTGGTTACGCGCATGGGGCTTCTTGGCATGGAAAAGGACACCCGCACGTGTCAAGACGGCTCTACAGTAACCACCTTCCCAGGTGAAGTTAATTGCAAACTTGACCTGTGGAGGTTTCTCGATATTAGAGGTCCATGTTGTGGGTGTCCCTTTAATGGGTGTTTCTTGTCTAAGAAAGAAAAAAGGATGACAAGTCTTTCGCGTTCTCAAGTTTGCGCAGCTGCGTTGCGTGTCGCAAACCGAACTTGGCGTGTGGAGGTTTTCCAAAATTAGGGGTCCGTTGTGGGTGTCCTTTTCAAGGGTGTTTTGCCATAGAAGCAATCAAATAACAAAGACACCCTAATTTTGGACAAATGTAGCAGAAGCGAGTCCTTTGTTTGTGGTCTCAAGCTTGAGTGCACCGTCGCGTTTGACTGTCGCAGGCCAAAGTGTTTTTCATGATGGGCGGTCACACGCTGCCTCCGCTCTTCGTTGCGTTGGTGCTTCGTACTGTTTTCCCTCTGTGTAAATCTAATCCCTAAACCCTGCACCCTAAAATGTCTACAAACTTACTGTTTGGGGTCTTTGCTTGCATGATTTCTGACATCATTGTTGGGTGCACATCCGCGGGAGATAGAGGGAGGGTTTGGCTCATGGCAGGTGGGACCTTCTGGGCTGCTGCAGAGTGCGGGCCATTGCCACTTGGGCAAAAGCACCTGCAACTCGCTTGTGAATAGAATTTGGGAAGGCTCGGCGTCGGCCAAGGTGGATGAGGAGGATGCTGACCTCCTCATCCTCGAGGCGAGCACGGAACGCCTGATGAGCCGTGGCTGGCGGCACCTCTGCGACAGACGTCCTCAGGAGGCCGCGGCGGACTTCGGAAAAGTCATCTCCCAGCACCCTGACTGTGCTGCGGCCCACAACAACCGGGGCATTGCCCTGGAGATCTTGGGGCAGAGAGTGGAGGCGCAGCGGCACTACGAGGAGGCGGACCGTCTGGCAGCACTGGCGACTGACGCCGATTTGCAGCGCAGCCTATGGCTGACTCGGAAGTGGAAGCCCATCGGCTGGCAGGCCAAGGGTGAGCCGGAGGCAGAGACGACGGCCGCGGAGGCTGACTTCCTCCTATCCTTCGCTACGCCCGACGCGAAGGAGAACAACCGGATCTTGACGGCGCTCTGCGACGGAGTGCGCTTCGGCGACACGATCCGCCCCTGGGCGTCAAAAGGTCGTGTTTTTTTTCCGCCATCCTTTTTCTCCACTTTGCTTTGCCGAGGCCGTGTCACGTTCTGCCACGACCGCTCCTTGGGAATGGGTCTGCACGTGGTGGACGGACAGGCTCGAGGACGGCACGATCCGAAGTTTGCTGACTTGGACGAGGACTTGCAAACACAGTTAAGCTCCATGAGCCCTGAACCTGTCGCTTGGTTTCAGGGTTGGGTCATCGTTTACAATTTCCAGGAGCGCCAGGTCGGTGAGTTCCCGCGCTGGCCTCTTGGACCGCCTGTCCTCATGCAAGGTCTTGGGGGACATTGTTTCTTATATAGTCCTTTTTTCGTTTTGGAAATAACAACACCGGCAAGCAGCTCCAAGACCCTGAATGTATTTACTTCAGCTTCAGCTCTTGTTTCGCCAAATGAGATTGTAAGCAGATTTGTAAGCCTGAGCGGTATCCGATCCAAGTGGCCCAGCTGCGCCTTCGAGGTTCGAACACTACCGACAGGCGGCCGAGGCCACGAAGCACGGGATCCTCCTTCTGCAGCTGACGGAGGGCTACTTCAAGTGCAGGGCCCAGTTATAGGCGTCCTGCTCTGCTGCAGGAAGGGTGTTGAGGCAAGGGGGTCAGAACTCAAGGGGTCTCTGCGCACGGGGAGTCGTAGGTCGAAGGCCTGCCGATGGGAGTTCGGGTACCTGCGGAAGCCCGAGCTGGTTCACGTCTTCGTGTGGGACATCCAGGGACCCCGGATAGTTTCTTGGAAGGACGGGCCGAACTGAAACATGAGGCGCTGCAACCAAACCCCTCGTAAGGGACTCCCCACTTGTAGAACTATAGACTCGCTGCACCTGTGAAGCTAGCATCAAAGTACTGTTGAGGAGGGAGAGCTCGGGACGTGAGGTTTTGTAAGATCCTCGGTCTGACCAGCTGTTCACAGGTGGTCACAACCTTAAGCCTTATCCGTCCAGCGGCCTCCGGGCATTACCACCATACGTAAACTGACCACTCTAAGCCCACAAATCTTCCGTAAGCTGAAGGCACAACGAATCTCTGCCCCAAGTTCCCCTGAGATGTTCTGCGACTGTACCCCTATTTGAGGAGCTCATGGCCGACGCTGGCCTCATCATGCACGTCTTCGCAGGGGCACAGCAGTTGCTCCAAAAAGAAATGGCGGATGGGTTGAGACGAAACGAAGCGCCGGAGGAAGTCGTGACTTGGTTTCGTGTTCGCGAGGCGGCCACACTGGTTGAAGCTCAGGAGCACCAGGCGTGGTGCGAGCTCCCCGTGCTGGAAGTTCTCTATGCGCTGGCGAGAGACAGTCGTGGCGAGCAAAGCGACCTCTGCATGATCGCACAGGGTAAGCTGGCGAAAGCCTTGCTGGCCACTGGGCACGCCAAAGAAGCTCGTGATCTGTTGAGCAGCCTTCTGGACACAGAGATGGAGCATCATGGGCCAGAGGATCCTGGCGTGGCAGAAACGCTCAACAGCCTGGGCAGTGCCTACAATTTTCTGGGAGACCACCTCAAGAGCAAGGAGCTTTTGGAGCAGGCGCGAACGATCTTGGTGCAGCACTTTGGGCCAGACCACGTGTATGTGGCAATGACGCTTCACAACCAGGCTGCAGCCTACGGAGATCTTGGAGATTATGTCAAGATGAAGGACCTCTTGGAGCAGGCGCTCACAACCATGGTGCAGCACTTTGGGGAGGAACACAGAGAAGTGGCCAGCACACTCTGCAGCTTGGGCAATGCCTGCGGGCGGCTTGGGGACTATGCCCGGAAGAAGAACCTCTTGGAGCAGGCCCTGAAGATTGCGGTGGAGTACTATGGATGCGAGCACGTAGCGGTGGCAAAAACAGTCCACAGCTTGAGCACTGCCTATGGACAGCTCGGAGACCATGTCAAGATGAAGGAGCTCCTGGAGCAGGCACTCAAAATCGAGGTGCAGCATTATGGAAGGCAGCACGTGGAAGTGGCAAAGGCACTTGCCAACCTGGGAAATGCCTATGGGCAGCTGGGCGACCCTGTTAAGATGCAGGATCTCTTAGAAGAGGCACACGGGATCATCACGCAGTACTATAGTGAGAAGCACGTGGAAGTGGCAACAGTACTCCAGAGCTTGGGCCATGCTTACGGACTTCATGGAGACTATGTCCGGAAGAGGAAGTTCCTGGAGCAGGCGTTAGAGATCAAAGTGCAGCACTATGGCAGACAGCATGTCGAAGTAGCAATGACACTTCACAACTTGGGCAATGCCGACGGAGAGTTAGGGGACTATGACAAGATGAGAGACCTCCAAGAGCAGGCCCTCCTGATCGAGGAGCGGCATTACGGAGAAGGGCATGTGGAAGTGGCGGAAACGCTTCACAGCTTGTCTCATGCCTACACAAAGCTTGGAGATTCTGTCAAGGCAAAAGACCTTCTAGAGCGGGTGCTGAAAATCAAGGTGCAGTGCTACGGAAAGGAGCATGTGGAAGTGGCAAAGACGCTCAATGCCTTGGGCAATGCATGGGAAGATCTCGAAGAGTATCCGAAAATGAAGGAAGCCCTGGAGGAGTCACTCAGGATCAAGGGACAGCACTACGGGGTGGATCACGTCGAAGTGGCGAAGGCACGCTGCGATTTGGGCGGTGCTTATGGACTGCTTGAGAACCACGCGCAGAAGAAGGGCCTCCTGGAGCAAGCGCTCAAGACACTTCTGCATGAAGCAGATCACGATGAAGTGGCGAGAGCGTTCCACAACTTGGCAAACGCCTACAGAGATCTTGACGACTATATCAATATGAAGGGCATCCTGAAACAGGCACTCAACTTCAACGTGCAGCACTATGGCGGGGACCATGTGGAGGTGGCCAAGACACTTCAGAGTTTGGGCCTTGCCTACGACAATCTCGGAGACTACTCGAAGGCAAAGGACCTCCTGGAGAAGGCACTTGGGATCATGGTGCAGCACCATGGAGAGGAACACGAGGAAGTGGCTGGGGTGCTAAACAACCTTGCGAGTGCCCACATCGACTTGGGCCAACCTGGCAAAGCCAGGGAGCTCTTGCAGCGGGCACTGGCCATCTATGAGACCTTAGACCCAGAGCACCCTTTGGCCGTGCCAGTACAGCACAACCTCCAAGCCACGGCAGATCAAATACAGCATGCACAGGAACGCGGCGTTGCGATTCTGGAGCAAATGCAGGAGCTGTTTGGCGCGGAGCATCCGGATCTAGCCGAGAGCCTGGAGCGACTGGCAGCCGACCCGGGCAGCCTCCAGCATCAGATCGAGCTGCTGAAGCGCGTTCTTGAAGTTGAGGAGCAGATTCATGGGCCGGAGGATCTGGAAGTCGCAGGGACCCTGGAGCTCTTGGGTGAGCTTTACGGAGACCAGGGAAGCAGGTCTTTGCAAAGGACCTCTTGGGAGCGCTGCCTTCGGATTCAGACGAAGCATCTTGGCCACCATCACGCTGACGTTCTTTCCCTTCAGTCGGCCCTGAGCGAGCTTCGGGCGGAGGCTCCAAGGTCGCCCTAAGTGGACCAGTGGGCCTGAGGACCTTAGAAACTTGAGGCCGGGTTGGAGTAGGTTTTTCTGCATCTTTGTTAGTATGCTGCAACCTGGCACCCACACAGCTTTTCTGCAATGCGGGAAAGGTGTAGATCACGCTGGCTCAGTTTGCGGCGCAGAAGGAACCAGTCAGTACCTGGCACCACTTTGGGAACTCAGGTATTGAAGTCGATAGCCCCCTTAGGATTTGTTCTATGTATTTATATAAATACCCAAGGGAAGTCAATATTTTGGTTAAGGTTCTAAGGGGAGTATTGGAGTTTCTCGTCGCACAAGTTGACAGCTTTTCTTGGGATTGACAGCCCTGCTATGAAGCGGCTCAGGTGATACTTGCTGCTATTACGGCCTTTCTTCGTGCAATGATGTCGCTGTCAGGCCTGCTGCCTCCTAAGCGAGGCGCGCGGCATCACTGACTCACAGGGCAGAGGGCCTGCTTGAGGATCAGATAGCGGAGATGCTGTGCACAAGTCACACGTCGTCAACATCTTTGTGCCCAAAGCTGCCGGAAAAGCATGGAACAACAATGTCAAAGAAAGTAGGAGGCAATACACCCGAATCTGTTGTGCGGCAGTCGAGCGTCTTCTGGGCACCGCCACATGGCCAAAAACAATGGCACAGTGGCCGCTGTGGCAGACGTCAGACTTAGACAAGCAAGACGAAGCAGAAAAATGCGAGCGTTGACCACATCAGCTGGTCTTTTTGATATGCGGTCTGCCTCTTTCGTCCAGCAGCGCAGTTTTCCGACATCCTACTGGTGCTGATGATGCTTACCAGACTTCAGAGCGTCCCAAGCACACTTTGTGAGATTGAAGGGCTTGCCAGCGTCCTCAGTCCTTTTGCCCACTGTCACTCCTTTGGCGTTTAGGATGGCCAGCCATCACAGATTTTCCCGCCATCACTGCGTGTGGGTTTCATGGGGTTTCCAGCCATTCCTTGAGCCTGAAATATGAATGCACGCAGTTATTCTGGCTAGTATTCTTCGGGTTGCAAAGAACTGCTGGGGCCGAGCTTGTAGCTGTTCATAGTTAATAGTAAATGGGGTAGTTGCGTGTGTGGAGTACTTTTGTGTGTCGTTGCCTCTGCCAGCTAAATCAAGCTTCTGTGTGGTAGGGTTGGCTTTCCAGTACTGATGGTGAGCCGCTTAGCAAGCTCACGGAGACATTGCAGCCGCAGTGGAGTCAAACAGGACCCTGTAGGAGCTGTGGGGCGAGAGAGATCAAAACAGCCGCACAGCTTGCAAGATAATGAGTGCTAAGTTGAAGCTTACAAGATACGTGCTTTGTTTTGACTGCATAGTAGAGTACAGCACGTACACCGAAACCATCCGCAACATCGATAATCCGACCGTAGAGTACAAAATCTCATCTACTATACATGTATTCTAATATGATAGTACAGTTGAATCTGCATCATAGCAGACTCATGGCAAGGCACAGCCACTCACTGCCGAGCAGCGTGATGTGTGTTCCAGCTGGGTCTGATTTTCGTACTTTCGTATTCTTATACTTCAATGTTCTATACTACTGCTTGGGCTGCAAACCCATCTCTGTAACGGCGCCGCTCCAGTTGACTCTAGTATGCTCCAGCATACACTCGAAAAGTATTTCCATAGTGTCCCCGGGCAAGTGGGAATTCTTGTGAAGTTTGCAGGAAGCTACCAACCTTGGAACAACCTCACCGCTGCAAGATGTTCCATCTCAGAGGCGACCCGTGTGAGCTTCCCTTAACCTGATTCTGGGACAAGGCGGATTTCGGAACTGCAATGGCCCGGGCATGGGCTTCGGTGTGGTTCAAGGGTTTAAGGCTGCGATCAGGGTTGATGGTCCCCCCACCCCGCCCCCCATCGCTCCCCTGGTAGGAATTTGTCGCGCCGCAGTTGTCGAGCTCAAGGGTGGCTACGGCGGCCAAACAACTATTGAGAGTCGCATCAACCTGCACCCTGATTGTCGCGCCAGCGCCCCCAGCGTAACCAACCTGCACCCATGAGAGTGGCATCATCGCCCCAACGCCCCATCAGCGCAACCAACCTGCACCCCTGAGAGTCGCGTCAACATGAACCAACCTGCACCCCTAAAACTGCACCCCTGATAGTCGCGCCAGCGCCCCCTGCACCCCTGACAGTCGCATCATCGCCGCGCCCCATCAGCGTAACCGCGCATCATCGCCCTGCGATCACAACTCTTTACCGGTGACGCAGATGGCCTCCTTTCCGCCCCCACCCACTCCCCCCCTTACCCCCCTAACCCCCCCTACACCCTCTACCGCCCCCTTACCACCCCCGACCACCTACCCCCTACCGCCCCCTACCACCCCCTACCACTGTCTAGTTGTTTGCTGCCGTTTTCCGCATCTTTGCTGCGCGCCGAGTCCAGCAGCACCACAGTGGAATCTACCCAAGATCATGCGCAGACCACGGTACAGCAGCATAGGGGATTGGACGACGCAAGCACGTGGATTGCATCACGACTTCTCATTTCAAGTGCGTGCTAAGCTGTAGCAGCTTTTCTGTTGCCGCCGAAGCCGATTTCACTTCGAATTTCGAGGAGGCCCTTGTCAATTGCTAGCGTTTGGTTTAAAGTTTGTGGTTTTCGCGCTTTGCTTTTTCATTCAGCGATGACAGGAACTTGTTGCTGCTCGGTGAGGACAGAGAGGCTTGGATGTTTTTCGCCTGTTGCAGCGTCTGCTTTGCTGGGCCTGTCAGGCAGAGCTCCGTGATGGGTACTGAGGCGGGAACCTGTACGTCCTTTACGTCTCTTGTGATGTGTGCCTTCTTTCGTCACTACTGTCTACTCAGTCTACCCGGTTAGTATAGTATAGCCGACTAAACATACCGCAATGCGATGTGGCGCGGGCTTTGGGTGTGATGTGAACTTCTTTGCATCAAAGCGAAAATCTCCTTGTTGTCCTCGACCCAACCAAGCACGAATGACGAAGCTAGCCTGTAACAAATCAAGGTCCTCATGTTGGCCTGGACAGCTCGCAGTAGTACTGCATTCCTCTCTGCACAGTCATCCCGGAAAGGGTCATGTTCCTGTCTTCGTGGTCTTCTGAGCTCCTCACCATTCTAAAGGATCGGCCCCAAACCCTAGCAATGGATGACCCTAAACCATAAGAGCAGGCTGGGAAGCCCTAACAGGAGCTGTGGGGCCTAGTGGTGTCAAGCCCTAGAAACTCTAAGAGGAGAATGTAGGTGGCAAGCCCTGGGCCCTAAAAGGAGATGCCAAAACTTCTAAAAGCTGCCGAACCCCCTAAACACCCTAAAGCCTAAGCCCCCCATACTTTAAACGAGTTCTTGGACGGTTTATCACAGAGCCTTTTTGTCACAGCTAAGCCTGAGGTTCACTAGTAGGGGCAGACTGCGGAGTTCTTGACGGAGTAGGTCTCAGACAGTATACTATAGCAGACAGTAGACTATAAAGCTTACTGTAACAGATTGCCGCGCATACTGAGAAACTGCAACGGGGACTTACACCAGGATATGATCGGGGACTGCGAGCGGGAATGCTTCTGGGCTTTGGTAGGTTTAGAGCAAGGAGGTACAGGCAGAGTCTCTCGGAAGAAAGAGTACAGAATCATAGAAGGGCTATCAATTGGGGTTTGGGGGGGAGCAGGTGTAACGGTGTAACTACGACGAACTGCAAAAAATGGGGTTTGGCGGGGGGGGGGGGGGGGGGGGGGCGGGGGGGGGGGGGGGGGGGGGGGGGTGGGGGGAAGGTGTAACGGTGTAACTGCGACGAACTGAAAAATGAAAAGCCTGGTGATGTGACGTGCAGAAACACAAGTTTGCCCACCCCGATCCGTGCTTACTGCCGTATTTGCACGCTCAAGCATTAGACCAGCGTGGAACCTCGTGTTTTGCCCTGAGACCACCAATTATGGACGCACTCGGCTCCAGCTGCTGCTGCAGACCGTATATCATTTCCTATATACTATAGGATACTACATCCGAGAGTAGGCTATATATTGGTGTAGGCTAGCATACTGCCCCAAATTCAATGCAGCCAAGCATGAGGCGTCCGCAGACGGCATGCCTCTTCAGGCCACCTCCTTCGGGTTCAAGCATATTGCACGGTTGTATCTTGCAGTCTAGGTTGGGTGCATAAAGCGCCGCTCGGGTTCGCAGAATTCATCTGGGCCGTTGTTGCAAAACTCTCCCTTTTCGAAGGGCTTCGCTTAAGCATCTTCTTCATAAAGGTAGAGGCACACGAGCCTCGAACATCTACGGAAGCCAAGTGTTTAAGGTAACAGGTAGTTCTCTCAGGTGCCGTTCTCCGGCCCCGAGCACCCTTGTCACTGAAAGTCGACTTCATGTGAGAAGGTACTTTAGCCTGCCTTGGTATACAGTAGTAACAGGAGTATACACCAGCATCAAACTCCGTGAAGCAGCTGGGCAATATAGAGGCCTGTTGAAACGATGTCGCCGATGGCTTTCTGTTCACAGAAAATTGTCACCAGAAACACATTGGCAAGGCCATTGCAGGGCCACTGAAGCACAACTCTGTGATTGAATGTCTGGCGCTGCTCTTCACTCTGTGTTGTAGAAAGTTGAAAGGCTGACGACAACACGAAGATCGACAAGCAGGAGTGTCTTTCCAACATTTGCGAGTATGCTTGCACACCTTTGGCCTCTGTTTTCGTCCATTGCGCAGGCTGATCCCGACCATGATGCTTTGCCGACTGGCTGGAACCTTATTCGTAAGCGATTGGATGTCTTCAAAATGCTCGAGGGTGGACAAGCAGGTGAAGCGCTACGTTTAGGCACCGAGATGCTGAAGAAGTTCGATGCGTCAGACATTCAGCCAAGTGAAATGGACCCCTGTGATCGCCAGCAGATGGTCAAGATTGTAAGCATTTGCAGTGATGCTTGCAAATCCCTCGGCAACCAGTTCCAGCGCAGGGCACTGTTGGAGCGTCTTCTGCAGATGCAGGAGTCGACGATCAATGCCACTCTTCCAGATGAAGCAGTCCGCATCTTAGACACTCTGCAGCGTTTGGGCGACTGTTACCATCGGCTGGGCAACATCCAGAAGGTGGAGAAGGTAACGAAGCGGGCCATGGAGTTTTGCGAGACCCATTTCGGCCCCGATCACGTCCATTCCATCCCGACGATGAGGCTCCTTGCATCCATTCGCGATGACTGGCCAGAGAAGAGGCGGCTCGCTGGACGATGCGTGGCGATTGCAGAGCAAGGCCTCGGCTCACAACATCAGGATCTCTGGCCCCACTTGCAGCTCTATGGAATGGCATGTGTCGAGCTGGAGGATCTTGAGGAAAGCCAGGAGGTACTTGACCGGTGCTTGAAGATCCAGGAACAGCATTTTGTTTGCACCAACCGCCCTGAGATTGTACCCACTCTGTTCCATCTCGGCAGGGCATGGCTGGGCCTTAGAGACTTCCAGCAATCAAAGGAGGTCTTGGAGCGATGCTTGAGGATTCAGAAGCTATGTAGCTTGAAGAGCCCGAACCAGGAGGAGGTCTCTGACCAGGAGCTCACCTTCGCATTACAAGGTGGCACTCTCGTTTATCTTGGCATCGCCTTGGAAAGTTTGGGAAACAAAACAGAGAGCAGCCGCTCTCTAGACCGTGCTATGAAAATCTTCGAGGAGCACTCCAAAGCGGCCTCGCGCCCGCTCGAACTCGCGCGAGCCCTCGTGAACAACGGATGTCTATGCAATCATCTTGGTATGCACAAGCGAGCGAAGGAGCTGACGGAGCTTGCGCTGCAGCTGTTTCGTGAGCACAGGCCCAACGATCCTGATGTGAAAAAAGCACTGCAGATTCTGGCGGAGTCGGAGAACCAGCAGTACCATGAGGAGCTCCGGGAGCAGCTAAAACGCCACCAAGAGCTCAAGTTCTTGGAGCAAATAGAGAGCCAATTGGATACCCCTGCAATTCCAGTTCATGAAAAAGTTCCTGATGACGCAGAGGCCCGGGTCCTCGGTCGGGATGGGCATTCTCATTCCGGTGCGTTCTCCTCGGCATCCTCCATGTCTTTGGGGTTGCTCCGTCAAGTGCTTTAAGGTGTCCTCAACATTAAGGGAATGTCCAGATGATCTTTGGTGCCTAAGCCGGCGGGCATCGTTGTAATTCGTTCCCAGCTGGCGTCCGGGTAACGTAGTGCTCGGATGAGTTGAACCTTTTCATGTTCGGAGGCTTCGTTTTCTCCAAGACCACACACGCCCACGTTTGCGATGATTCTCCCTCTGGCTTCCACTTGTTGACCGCTACGTGTGTATTGTATACGGCTACACTATACACAACTCGAAACTGCTGTGCTTCCCCAATCTTTGTGCTTCCTGCACGAAGACTCTTTGTGTCAGTATGGCACTTTTGAATTCAATCGCCAAGCAATGCTGTGGAAGTTGGTGAGTTTTTGGAGGAGGGTACCATATAAGAAAGGACATACATGTATAAATACAGAAGTAGCTAGGTGCAGCTAGGTACATGTGTCTACAGCTTTGACGACGAGCTCGGACTTGTCTGCAGCTTTTGACCAAATAGCTCGCGCCAGACTTGTCTGCAGCTTTTGACCGAGTAGCTGGCGCCAGACTTGTCTGCAGCTCTTGACCAAATTGCTCGCACCAGACTTGTCTGCAAGCTTTTGACAAAATAGCTAGCTCTTGACCAATAGCTCACGCCAGACTTCTCGCGCCAGACTTGTCTGCAGCTCAAGTAGGTCGCGACAGACTTGCCTGCAGCTCTTGACAAATTAGCTCGCGCCAGACTTGTCTGCAGCTTTTGACCAACTAGCTCGCGCCAGACTTGTCCGCAACGTTTGACCTAGTAGCTCGCGCCAGACTGTTTGCAGCGTTTGACTCTCCCACCAGACTTGTTTGCAGCTCTTGACCAAACAGCTTGCGCCAGACTTGTCTGCCGCTTTTGACCAAATTGCTTGCGCCATACTTGTCGGCATCTCTTGTCCAAATAGCTCGCGCCGGACTGGTTTGCAGCTCTTGACCAAATAACTCGCGCCACACTTGTCCGCAACGTTTGACCTAGTAGCTCGCGCCAGACTTGTCTGCAGCTCTTGAAAAAATAGCTCGCGCCAGACTTGTCTGCAGCTTTTGACCAACTAGCTCGCGCCAGACTTGTCTGCGGCTTTTGACCAAGTAGCTCGTGCCAGACTTGTCTGCAGCTTTTGACCAAAATAGCTCGCCGCAGACGTGCTCGCGCCAGACTTATCTCCGGCTCTTGACCAAATAGCTCGCGCCAGACCTGTTTGCAGCTTGACCAAGCAGCTGGCGCCCGACTTGTTTGCTTTTTACCACCTAGCTCGCGCCAGACTTGTCTGCAGCGTTTGACCAAATAGCTCGCACCGGACTTTTCTGCAGCTTTGGACGCCAGACTTGTCTGCAGCTCTTGACCAAACAGCTCGCGCCAGACTTGTCTGCAGCTCTTGACTGAATAGCTCCCGCCAGACTTGTCTGCAGCTCTTGACCAAATAGCTCGCGCCAGACTTGTTTGCAGCTCTTGACCAAATAGTTGGCGCTAGATTTGTCTGCAGCTGTTGACCAAAGAGCTCGCGCCAGATTTGTCTGCAGCTCTTGACCAAATAGCTCGCGCCAGACTTGTCTGCAGCTCTTGACCAAATCGTTGGCGCTAGATTTGTCTGCAGCTCTTGACCAAAGAGCTCGCGCCAGATTTGTCTGCAGCTCTTGACCAAATTGCTCGCGCCAGACTTGTCTGCAGCTCTTGATTGTCCGAGTCAGTCCAGGGGGATACTCCCCCTGCACTGCACTATACTATACTATAGTATTCTTTACAAAACAACAGTATACTGTAGTATGCTATAGTATACTACAATATACTCTTGTAGTGTGCTATGGTATACGAAAGTAAATTATATTAAAGATAACCGACAGTGTAGCATATCATACCATTATATACTACACCATAGTACGCAGCAAATCATAGTAACACGATCATATACTATAGCATAGTATGCTATAGTATAGCATACTAGAAAGTCGCCTGGATGTTTGGCCAGAACCAGAAAGTGAGTTGAAGGGGCCCTCACCAAGTTCACTTGGTAGTTGGAGGGGCGGAGTGACATATGCTGTGTGTTTTTTCTACAGGAAGCAGTTTTTCTGGGTGCTCCCCATCAGTTTTGTTTGTGTTGCGAGTGGTCCCTGCCAAATTCCTTGCAGGCCGGCGAAAACCAGGATGGTGCTCTGGACGACGGCTGTGCCTGCAACGAGCTCGGTTGGCGGCTGCTACGTGAGGGGAAGAGCCGTGATGCGATCGCAGCCTTCAGCCGCGCCTTGGAGTTTGACGTCAAGGATGTGACGGCCTACAACAACCGTGGAATTGCTCATGAACTTGCACATATGACAGCGGCTGCCAAGGAAGACTTTGAGAAGGCAGGGCAGTTGGCAAAAGGCGATGCTGACTTGCTGGCGAAGCTCGAGCTGGCTCGCAAGTGGAAGCCTGTGGGCTGGAAAAGCCGTGGAGAAACCAAGGCGAAAACGAGAGCTGCAGACGCGGATTTCCTGCTCTCGTTTGCAACCCCCAACACTGACACGAACAACGTTCTCCTCCGCATCCTGAGCAAGGTAGTCTTGTTCAATGGTGGTCTGCGTCGCTCGATGGCAGCATGATTCACGCCATGATTGGGTGTGTCAGGGTTTCTGCACAAAAGAGCTGTCATTGTAGCAGTGTCCACATCAACCTCAGTGGGCAGCGCTTGCTAGGAATTCCCAGAACCCAGAACCCCGACAGAAACCCGGAATAAAAGATCAAGGCTAGCCCATCAGGCCTTAGGAAGCTCTTCGAACGTGGGGCAAAGGTCCCGTGACCTTCTGTCACGACCGCTCCCTCGGCATGGGCGTGCACATCGTGGATGGCGTGCATCAGGGTCGAACGGACCCCGAGTTTCTCGGAGATTCTTGAGGCAAGTGTCGACGCATGTCTTCCACATAAGGTAGGGGTCGGAATCATTGCTAATAATTTTCCCTTGTGGTCTCTTTATAGCTATGCTCTAACAACCCCCCAAACAAGCCTCCTCTAATTATTCTACCCTAAACCCTAAATGTGTGTTTGTCCATCTGGTGTTGATCTTCCAAGCCGATTTGAAACTGAAGCCGATTTGGGTCTAGGGTTTAGGGTTTGGGGTTTGGGGTTTAGGGTTTAGGGTTTAGAGTTTAGGGTTTCGCGCCCATCCCCACCCCAAGATTTCCGGCAGCCAACAAAGGAGCTGTCACCCCAATACATCTGAACGCCTTAAGGAGCTTCAGTTGAGGTCTAGGGAAGCCCTCGAAACCACTGACAATCGGCGTAGGATCGAAAAAGTGGAGCTTCCTCGCTTCGAGGGAGTGTCCAAGCAGACAACTGGGGGCCTAATTGGACATCCTCAAGCGCATTCCTTTTCCTAAAGCTGCGTTCAGATCCCTTCGTTCCAGCCGCCCGGCCCTGCGCCCTTTGCGTCATGTGAAGGCCTAGGTTCGCCTAGGTTATTCTTGGAGATCTTCTGCAATTCAGTGAGGGGAAGAGCCTCAACATCCCAAAACTTGAGGGCCTCCCCCCCAAACACCAACTTCTGGAGCTTTTGACTGCTTTAGCTGAATCTACGGCCCGTTTCAGTTTATACTTTTCGTTTTGCCGTCCTGCAAAAGCCCCAAAAGACCCCCCCATCCCCCACCGCCCGAGCCATGGGCACCGAACCCAGGCGTGCACAAATAGATGCCGGATAGATGCCTGGTTATGGGCAGCCTTTAGAGTTCTCGGCGCGTGCTCTCGCGCGATGATGTTTCCGTTTGCTGAAACTCGTGGTTTGGACCGATTTCCAGGTTGGCCAAAACCTCGTGGTTTAGGGCGGCTTCCAGGACGCAATCGGTGACCATCTGGCACGATCGCTGTTGCCACTTGCTACAACTCGTGATTTCGAATGATTGGTCGCAGTTGACAAATCCGATTTCCTCGCCGTATGCTCAAGCTAGATTTTTGAACACGACTCCAGGTCGCGATCAATGACCCTTTCGTAGCTGTGGTAGAAGAAAAGGGGGGGGGGGGGAGACATACGGAACAAGAGTCAAACTCGAACCCACAGCCCAGGAATTCCAACATTGAAGAAATTCACTGTTCCGCTGTATCCTGGTTAATGCCCTAAGCCCTAAACCCTAAACCCGAGGTTTGACAACCTGGACCACGACCAGAAGCCTAGCGAGTTTCCCAAGTGGTTTCAAGAGTACTCGAAGGCAGCTGAAGAGACGAAACATGGCATCCTCATCCTTCAGCTGACGCATGACTACCTGAAGCGGCAGGCTCAGTTTATGGGGTTGCCCGTTGTCGTCGAGGGGGTACCATGGTATCTCATACTATGCTAGATGTTCTCTGTTTAAACACCAGTGTACCATCAACCAGCTCATGTACTTTCTGTATTTCACAAAACGCGGCTGTTACAACTCGGCTTGACAACTCAGAGGGACAGGAGACAGGAGACAGGACAGGAAAGATCTAAAAAAGCAAGACGGGAGAAATAGCAGCTGGCAGCCACTGGACGCTCAGGCCTGCGAGTGCACCGAATATGGCGGCTAGTGGAGGTCGCAGGCGCGTGCACCCAAGAAGAAGCGGCCAGGGGGAGGCTCAGGTCTGCAAGTGCACCCTGCACCTGTGGGCTTGTAAGAAGCAGCTCGCGGGGGAGAGCCCTTGGTTTGGCTTAGCACTTGGCCTGGCATGGATGCTCTGGTAAACGGAATCTCCATGAATCTCCCGCCCCTCAACTTTCGACAAAACCTGCTACTGTGGTTCTAATCACATGAAGTGGAGACAACCCTGCCGCTGCTGCAGAGACTACTAAACGATGAGCCCAAGTCCCTGAAGTCCCCAACCCTTGGAATTGTAAGACCCCCCAAACCCCATTAACTGAGCTGGAGACTTTGAGACTGCACTGTGGATTCCCCCAACTTTCCAGCCTACAGTGGAAATCATGTTGATTTTTGGACAGGGTGCTCGAAGCAACAGTAATTTCACAGGTAGTCTTACATGGAGAGGTTTTGCGACGGCGCAAGAGACTTTGTGCGAGAGCGAGCTGAGGTCAAAAGCCTGTCGCTGGGAGTTTGGCTACCTACGAAGGCCCGAGCTGATGCATGTTGTGGTATGGGACCACCCGCCGCGCATCGTGCGCTGGCAGCAGCTGGTGACAGATGTGACGCTGTGCAAGCAAGTGTGCATGCCAAAGTACGATCACAAGAAAGAGTTCGGTCAATTGTGGCAAGCAATCGAGAAGGAAGTGCCAGCCGACCGAAAAGCTGCCCTCAGTTCCGCGATCGAGCTTTTCTTCACCGTAATGAGGCTCGAGAATCTAGCTTCCCTGGTGCGTGAACAGGAGCATCAAGCCTGGTGCGAGCTGCCTTTCCGAGAATTAGCTCACGTGCTGGCATCCACTGAAAGTACGCTTGCCTTGGGCACAGGTTGCCCCCTTGTGCATGTCTTGCTTGAGACTGGGCAGCTCCAGAGAGCGCAGGGGTTGGGGGGCGAGCTTCTGCGTGAATTCGACGTGGATGAAGAGGAAGGGTCGGAAGAGCTGGTCCGGATGCAGCGCTTTATGGGCAAAGCTCGTGGAGCCCTTGGCGAGCACCTCCAGCAGAAGGAGATTTTGGAGAGATGCGTACAGATGCAGGAGAGGAGGTTCGGAGTCGATCATCCCAAAGTCCTGACTTCTCTGAATGACCTTGCCAATGCACATGGCCATCTTGGAAATCATGCCAAGCAGCTTGAGCTGCTGGAGCGAGCCTTGAAGATTTCTGAGACCCACCTCGACCCGAGCAGCACAGATCATCTTGAGGTCCTCAACAATCTCGCCCAAGCACATGGTAATCGTGGCGACATCCAACAAGAGAGGGAGCTCTTAGAACGCGGCATCCGCCTTGCAGAGCAGGATCCAGAAGGGCAGAGTAGCCAGCTGCCCAAGTTGTTGACGAGCTTGGCCCTCAACCGAGGAAAGCTTGGAGATCTGCAGGGGAAGAAGGAATTGCTCCAGCAGGGGTTACACCTCCAGGAAAAGCGACTCGGCCAAAACCACCCAGACTTGATAGTTGTCCTGCCGAAGCTTGCTCGTGCAACTCACCAGACTGGCGATCGCGACCAGTGCAGGGAGTTGCTCAGGAGGTGCCTTCGAATCACAGAGATGCACTTTGGCGTCGAGCATCGCAATGTGGGCACCGTTCTGGATGACCTCTCGAAGATTTGGGGTGAGCTTGGCGACGCCCAAGAGAAGAAGGAGATGCTCTTGAGAGCATTGAGCATCTATCAGGCTCATTCTGATCACGTCAATGTCGGGAGAACCTTGGTCAATCTGGGAGCTGCTTGGGCGTCGCTTGGTGACTGGCACCAGATGAAGCAAGTGACCCAGCAGGGGATGGAGGTTCTGCAACAGCACCTGGGGCCCACGGATCCAAAGGTGGCTTTCGCCATAAGCAACTTGGGGGCGGCATGCCTAGTTTTGGGCGACTACTCCAAGAGCAAGGAGCTTCTTGAGCGAGCTCTGGAAATCTCGGAAGGCAGCCAGGCGCAGGAACCTCATCTGCCAGCCCTACGGCAGATGTTCCACAACGCCTGCCTGGCTCTCGAAGACAGCACCTTGGTTGCCGTTGGGCCGTTCGGGGGCCTGATGTACACATCTTCGAGCTGCACAGCGTAGACCTTTCATTCTTTGTCATTCTCATACGTCATCCTTTTTACAAGAGCAAGACAAACTTCTAGAAGATGTTTTTGTTAGTCCCTTGAATCTAAGGCCCTTCATACCCTGCAGCTCTTGCCAGGCAATCTTCGACCCCAGTGCCAGCCGGAGCCAGGGGAGCTGAAGGTAGCCAGAGAGACGGCGCCAGAGGCCAGAAGCGGGGGTGGTTAGGGTTCAGGGTTGAGGGTTTAGGGTTTAGGGTTTGGATTTAGGGTTTAGGATTTAGAGTTGAGGTTTAGGGAAGGGTTTTTTCTGACAGGCCCCCTTGCTTCGAGGCTTCTCTAGATGAGAAGGAGTATTGCTTACCAGGGTGACTCGAAAAAGGTACCCTTTACCCTTTTTCGGAGCAAAGACGCACTTTGGAATTCAATACGGCTCAATAACAATGGCTGGACCGGGCCTGGTGCTTTGAAGATGTGTGTGCTTTTGTCATTGCACCGCCCTCGGAAGACAGGAGGGTATATGCATGCTTGCACACGCGAGCCGAGGGTCCTGCCAAGCGGATCTGTTTGCATCTTGGTCTTGTGTCAGTTTGCGCCGCCCTCCGAAGCAGTTGAGCGGTCTTGCAGGAGATATTTAAGAACTCGCCTATTTTTCAAGGCTGTCGTATCCTCCCAGAATTCTTTCGAGGACAGGTGCCATCGTAAGTTGCCTTGAAGTAAATTGAAAGAAGGTGGTGTAAGGCTGAGCCTCTGGGGACGCAGGGTGAGGTCCCGTGCCACGAGGGGTTTCCGCATGTTTGGCCCCTGGCAGAACCGCGTGCAGATCAAGAAGGTTCACGTTGCAGAGGCCATGAGCGTGGTGGAAGGCAATGTCGGCTGGGACCCAGCCATGGAGAAGTGCTTAGGCCAAGAAGGACCCGCCTCAGTGATGTTCACTCTTCCTTTGACCTTTTGGAGTGTCCGCTCTAGTAGCGAGCGTGAGAAGCGTGATTGTGTTGGCAGTTGTTACAGTCAGTATGTGTACCAGTAGTGGACTTAAGCAGCAACAAGCCCTCGTTTCTTGAGGAGTGGTGATTGTGGACAAGACCAGGCGATTGAAGATCAACGTGTGCCGGGCCTAGCATCCACATGCTGCATGGGCGGCATGCGGCGGTGAGAGACGTGCCGACAGCAGATGTCGATCAAGACTGCGGTCTTTAGTAGGAACTAGAAAAGGGTGACCTGAAAAAGGAGTTAAGGTAAGGGTTGCCGGTTCGACCGAGCTGCTTTGAACCCCCCTCTCACCCTCCACTCACTTCCCGTCCTCCAACACCCCCCTCGCCCAACCCCCCCCACCCCCTCGCCAACCCCACTACACGGGCTAAGCCCCTGAGCCCTTCGTCTAAAGTTTTGGGAAGGCTAAGCGCGTAGAACGCACGCCCGTTGTCCGTCAGACCGTTACCTACTTTGCGTTACGTTGTGTTGCTTTCATTCATCATAAACGCAGAATTGATGTGAGTGGTAATGTTAATAGTAAATTTTCGGGATGATCCCATTCGTCCAGCCAAGGGCAGATGGCGGCGCCTGGTGGTGGCCTGTCAAGCTCCTTGAAGGTGCAATCCTATCTTCCGCTCGCATGGAGGTGGGACAGGGCTGACTGCAGAGGTCTTGAGGGTGATGGACAGGGTAGCTTGCCAAGGCCTTCTTTGGCTTTCTGGCGTTTGTCTCACCCTCCGCGCTCAAAGAGTTTCCATTGCAAGCTGGAAGGCTGTAGAACTGTAGAATTCAATCTACACCGCCTGGGGGAATCAGCCACAGGGGCCTCGAGGTCTTCTTCAGGATATTAGCGAATCCATGTGGGCCCTCTTCGGGCCATGTATTGAAGGTTGCCTGTAGCTAGCACAGTGCCGGCGCCGAACACGGTGGGAGTGTTTTGTTTCGGAAATACGCAGGACTGACTCAGCGTATATATATATATATATATATACGAAAAGAGAGAGCAAGCCATCCTCCAACTGTCCAAGTACCATCTTGCAGCTCAAGATGTCACATGGGCAGCTTCTTCAATTAGGGTCCCTTTTTGGGTGTCCAGTATTAGGCGGCACCCTCGAAAAGCGGCACCCTCGAAAAAGTGTCCCACAAAGGAACCCTAATTTAGAGAACTGCCCGCATAACCCCGCAGTCCTTAGTTGGAGCAATATAGGCTCATGCATCCTCATCGCGTGCTTTTGACAGATTCTTAGCCAGTATCCCAAATGGGACGAAAAGGGGTCATAATAGCTGTGCACAGGCTTTAGTAGCATGTGGGTTCTAGCCGTCCCTGATTTGAATAAGGGTTTCTTGCGACTGGGACTTTGGTGTCAAAAGTTTCAGCATTGGTTCTTTCCATTTACAGAAAAAATCAGCCAGTTTGGTTCAATTTAAACAAGAAGTTGAGATGTCAAGAAGTTTCAGATCGAGCCAAAACGTGTCTCAACACCCACTTGGGCAGAAACTTCCTGCAAAAAATGTGCCCGTAAATGGGAACTTGAAAAGCTAAGGGAGTTTGACTGAGATCCTATTTCGGAACTGATTGCACGTACAGTCCACCACAGTCTTGGAACACGGAACATGAACGGCACTCCGAACCAGGCGTCTGCCTCCACGGTGCACGCTCGGGTCACATGCGATGGATGTCGCAAGGTGCCTGTCATCCCGTTGACTTGATTGCTTAGGCTGCTGGCACCTCTACATCCAACATCAGGGGTTCCTGTAGCAGTGGCGCCTTCGAGAATAAGATGCGCAAGTTCTTCTTTCAAGGGTGGCGCACAATTGAGGCGCCCGTTGCTGGCACACGCTACACGTGCCGCGACTGTGATGACTTCGACCTCTGTGATGCTTGCTGCCAGGCTTGAGCTTGGATGACTCGGGGGCACCCCCCTGCCTACCATACTTGGATCGCAAAGCGATTCCCCGAAGCTCCACCCCACCCGCCCAGAAGCAAGCAAGAGCAAGAGGGAGTGTCTTCCTTGATTACAGTCCTGCCCAGGCTATCAGAGTTGGAGAGGTCAAGGCTTTGGTCACCCTCCGGTGCCCTGGCAACCCTTCGGGCCTTTTTGACTGGCCACAAGGTGTTGGAGGGTTTTGGAGGGTTTTGGGTTGAGTGGGAAGTCTTCGTGGCAAGGGAGCGTCCAAGGCTCTCCATGAAGGAGACCTGTAATACGGGATTGGTCAGTACACGAGAGAATACTAAAGTAGAAAGTACAGCACACAGCAGTGTAGTAGAACCTACTATTTGCTTAAGAACTCCACCCCCCCACAAAGAAAATCAAAACATATTCCTTATAAGGGCCATGTAGGGATGATACTTTTTTTTTGGGGGGGGGTTCTTAAGCAAATAGTAGTACAACACGTTGCAGTGTACTATACCAGAAGCTCGCCCCGAGCCTTGTGAGGAGATGGGTGGGGAAGCCTTTCCTGTGATGCCTGCTGGCGGGCGCAGTATGCCGCATAAGAGCATACAATAGGCTATGGTATACTTCAGTAGCGTTTTCTACAGTGAATCTTCGAGAGCAGCCCTGACTTGAGATCCAGGCGTGTGCCTTCTTGGAGACTAGACAATGGAAGGAAGAGGGTAGGCGAGAATTTGCGTGGCGCCTGCAGCTCCGAGCGCAAGATTCTGCGAGACAAAACTGAACAGTTTAAACCTTCTAACATTGTAAAGTGGAGAAATGTACAGCAGCTTGTGTCATACGCTGTATACAGAGTTCTTGTCACCATCTCAAGGTCTGCTAAAAAGGGCAGACCTCGTTTGAGTCAGGAGACTAAGTCTGCCCTTTTTAGCAGACCTTGAGATGGTGACAAGAACTCTGTATACAGCGTATGACACAAGCTGCTGTACAAGTCCTCAGGACGGGAATCCTAAACCGACACTCCAATCGAACCCGTCAAAGAGACTCAATCACGACGCTTCTGGTTACAGGGTACACCTCTACGGTACGCAACATGCTACATATGCTACATACATGGCATAGGGTCTACGATGTTCCTGAGCTCTCTATACATCAGGATCTTGAATGCTTTGGGTCCTCTTGACATCCCAGCACAGAGGCGCACCGCTTCCGGGCCCTGACCGACGCTGCGGAGGCGCACAGCTCTGAGCAGGGGGTGCTCAGTAGGAGCGCACGCAGACGTCTATAGTACACTGCTATCGTGTAGCGGTGTCTTGGTAGAGCACCTTTCAGCATACGTTGCCAGTATTCTACAGTAAGCTACGCGAGCAGAATAACCGTATCAATAGTAAATAGTATGCTGCGATAGTGAAGTCATGATTAGTGTGCAAGATACTGCTCTACCCCATGCCTTCTATTTTCTTGCACAGGCCCAGCAGTGCACGCGCAACATCAACATCTTCTGCGTATAGCTGCCTAAGTGCAGGCGCGCTTTTCTGCATGTGGGGGAGGGGGGGGTCTCTTTACGAGCGTGTATAGGGAACAAAGGCGCCTGACACATGGCTCATACTAACCCGAACCTCGGCATGAAGACGTAAAGTCACACCTCTTGCTGATAGAAATGATGCACTAAGGTGGGGGTCACACTGTCGCGTGAAGCTAGGTTTCTTTCTTGTAGGTAGATTACAGAGGCTATTGTAACGGGAGAGTTCTGAGGATTGTGACATCGTAGCCTGTGTCAAGGGCCAAAAACACCCAGAGCTGCCCAACGATTGGATGTTGCCAGAAAAAGGAGTGCGCACACTTCTCTGCCAGTTTCCCAAAGACTGATTTCGCGTGTCTCCAAACTGGCTGGTTCTACAGGCAGAACAAAGGTACATCATCTCAATAGGAACTGACAAGCTTCAGAAGCGCCCCATAGTCATGTTTGCATGTGGACCAGGCTTTGTGTTCTGTTGCACGGGGCTAGTAGCCGGCCCCTGTCCTAACATGAAGGATGTACACCTGACGCGGAGGCGCCTGGTACCCGCCTGGACAGCAAAGTGACTTTTTAGAAAAGATCGACGGTGTCAAGAAGACAAAGTTCAGGCAAACCGTTTTTGGACATTAAGGGTCAACAGTTACCCACACTTCTGGTTACATACCGGTCCAAGTGCTTTTAAAGTTGCTGTGCTGCACACAAGTTGCAGCATGCGGTGGCTTCTGACTTGCTCCCTACAGCCAGTTTCATCCTGCGACAAGCCATCAACTGGTTCATGCCATCATACAATGTGCAATTTTGTTTCTGGACAGACTGTTGCACGGAGCCTGGCTCTTGGAGAAGTCTCAGCGCAGCCACGTGTGTGCCTGACCAAGATGTTGGGGACACGCATGCGGTGTGCGGTGGGGTGGGAGCCCTTTTCACCCCCCGCGGTTTTCCGGCACCGAGCTTGGATTCCACGTGTGGCACCAAGGCAACAAAAGCATGTCCGTTGGTGGAGTGTGTGCATACTTTGTTCATCTATAGGCAAGGTCGCAAACGGATAAGGTGGCTTCTTTCAAGAAGCTAAGGATTTGGAGCAACTTGGGGTTTCTTGCAGGGGTTTCGATGGTTCTAGAAGAGATTTTTGTCGGAATCAGAGACAGAGAGATAGAGAGGGTGTTCCTAGACCCTAGACCCTGGACCCTAGCTAGACCCTACCCTAGACCCTACACCCTAGACCCTACACCTTAGAGCCTAGATTTTAGACCCTAGACCCTAGACCCTAGACCCTAGACCCTGCCTGATTGTTTCCAGAGCAAGGAAGGACTAGAGTACCCTGCTTTGGGAAAGACCGATTCAGGGTTCGGGGATATCTCATGACGCGCGACTCTCCGGCAGAGCAGCCGCTAGCCCTAAACATTAAACCCTAAACCCCAAACCCCAAACCCCACACCCTAAACCCGAAACCCTAAACCCTAAACCCCTAAACCCCCTCGTCAGTCTCAGCGGCTTAGGGATACTCCCCTCCCTGCAACTTTGACCCCACTCCCGCACCGGTAACATTCAGTATTCCCCAGGGTTTATAGAGTGTCGGGTTTCGGGTTTACAGTCTAGGGTTTGGACCATGATAGGGGGTTAATAAGTACTAGGGAAGGGGGTTGAGGATCAAAACACGCAAAACCCTCCGCCCTCAACACCAAACCCGAGCGACCCTGTTTTTATGCGTCATTGCTCATGTCATTGATCACATGGCCGCGCATGTCTTGCTTATGCTGCAGCATTTGGCGACTTTCCCCTGGTCCAGCGCAAACAGCATAGCAAAAACATCTTCATCATATAACAATAGAATAGAATATGAACAGAATATGAATATCATGTGAATGTAATATGAATATAGTACGAGTAGAATTCTAGTAGAATATGAATGTAATATTCATATAGTACCCTCAACCCTCAACCCTCAATCCTGAACAATCCTCAACTCCCTAAACCAAACCCTGCCACCCCCTCGCAAGTGCA
This sequence comes from Symbiodinium natans, assembly GCA_905221605.1. Lineage (NCBI taxonomy): Eukaryota > Dinophyceae > Suessiales > Symbiodiniaceae > Symbiodinium > Symbiodinium natans. The sequence continues at coordinate 1,105,522 of CAJNDS010000025.1, forward strand.
TTTTTGTGGGCGGTGCAATGATCGCTGGCCCGTGGCCTGGAAGCTATGCGAGCGCCGCAGCCTCTTCAGCTAGGCGGGCGGCAAAAAAACCCTAAATCCCAAACCCTAAACCCGAAATCCTAAACCCTAAGCCCTAAACCCTAAACCCGAAACCCTAAACCCCCTCAAAGGAAGACCGGCGCTGGCGACAGCAGCAGGCAGCGCTGCAGTCGAGGAGGCGCCCCCGCGCTGAATCCTAAACCCTAAACTTGAAACCCTAAACCCCAAACCCTAAGCCCTAAACCCTAAACCCCAAACCCTCGGCGCTTGCATTCCGAGGATCTCCCAGCAACTGAGGAGGCCATTTCGGGTGGCCTCCAGGAGGAGGAGACTCGGAGTAAACAGATGCAGGGCTTTCCGAACAAAATGGTGTTTTGGGGTTTGGAGGTTTAGAGGTTGAGAGGTTTTGGGGTTTAGGGGTTTGGAGGTGTAGGGGTTTTGGGGTTGAGAGGTTTAGGGGTTTAGGGGTTTGGGGGTTTAGGGTCTTTTTTGGGTTTAGATGTTTCCGGGTTTAGGGTTTGGGGGTTCAGAGGGGCTGCCGAGAGTTTCTTTAGAGCCCAGAGTTCAAGGCCACTCTGGGGTCGGGCCTTGGGGCTTCTTCCGTGCTTCTTGAGGTGAGCCGGTGCTTGGCTGGGGTTGTTTAGGGTTTAGGGTTCAGGGTTCAGGGTTTAGGGTTTAGGGATGTCAAACCATGTCACGACCTACTAAGCTGTTGTGAAATAGATTTAGGTCCAATGGGGCTTAGGAACCCCAGACTCTGAACCCTCCCCGTCAAACCCTGTGATAAAATCTGAGCTCTTGGTTCAGGCTTTAGGGTTTAAGGTACCCTAAACACTTAAACCTAAACCCTAAACCCTAAACCCTAAACCCTAAACCCTACACCTCGGCTTTAGGGCTTGGGGCTGCTGCAAACACGCTTCAATATGCGAGGGGGCGGAATCAATCAAGAAAAGGGCTTTAGGGTTTAGGGTTTAGGGTTCAGGGTTTAGGGGTTTGGGTTCAAGTACAGATAGAATTGGTGAATAAGTACGGTCTGAAGCCAGAAGAGATTTAAAAATCCAGGGTCTGGATGCAGAAAACATTTAAAAATCGAGGGTCTGGATGCTGAAAAACATTTTTAAGGCTATGTTTGTAAAGGCAGCCCGGGGCAAACGTGGCACCCAAAGCCGCCCAAAATTCCTAGGACATTGTCCTAGGGTTTTTCTGGCTTTCCCACGGCCCTGAAAAGCCTGTAAAGGCCCAGGAGGCCCCCGAGAGGCCAAAAGGCCGCCCAAAAGGCCTCAACCCCCAAACTTCCAGCTCCAGCAGGCCCTCGTTCTGGGGTTTCGGGTTTAGGGTTTGGGGTTTAGGGTTGAGGAAAAAGGGTTTAGGGTGGCTGGAGATTCGTCGCACGTGTTGAGGGTTGAGGATCTGAAGCACGCCTCGACGTCAAGTCGCGAATGTTAGTCGTGTTGGTTGCAACTGGGGTGTGTGGGGAACGCGCGTGTTGGGAAGTGAATTCATGAAGCTACAAAAGACATGCGTGAACGAATGAATGAGCGATTGAACGACACAAACAATTTTATGAACGTATCAAAAGCCCCTAAACTAGTACATTTCAATTGGGGCCTTAATGTTATTTTATTATTGTATGCACAGGCTTATAGAAAAGAATATTGTTTGCCCGTGAGTGAAAGGAATATAATAAAAGCATGAAAGTCGTATATTTTCCTTCACTTGGAGGTGATAAAGGACTTCTATTAACTAACCAAGTGTAGGATCATAGGTTGGGTTTCAAGAACTCCCTTATTTTCCCAGGCATTTTCGCGGCGCCGACGCCGATGGAAGGTCGGTCACGATCGCGCTGGTACTCGCCACCCAAGAGCAGAAGGGTGGGGCCGAGTGCCCTAAACCTTGGACCGATTTTTCGAGCATGTCGGCTGAAGCATTGGTCCCAAAAAATCCTTACAGAACCATTAGGGCCTAATAGGAGGTAGGGTTTATGTTATTGTTTTCGGTGTGTAACGTTTTGAAGATTATCACCGCGGCGCCTTAATACCTAGCTGAATCCCAAAGCCCAGGCGGTCGCGGCAGCTGCGCGCCCTGACGAAGAGGTCAGGCTTTGGCATGGGGGTGCGGGCGTGGGGTGGGGGGCTGGGGCCTTGTACCTGAAAGAAGGTACCTAACATCAAGGGGTCGCCGATCGGGTAAGATTTTCGGTGGAATGCCTCATTCTAGGATTCCTGGTTGCTGGCTGCAGATGCAAGTTTTTCAGCCACCATGGACCCAAAGGGTTTAGGGTTTAGGATCTGAACTATGCCACAGACGAGGAGGGGTTCGAGGGCATCCTTCGCGGCTGCTTGGAAGAATTCTTCGCTTCAACTGTTTGAAGACACATTCTTGGCAGCTTCATTCTTGAAATTTCGGGTTTGAGGCCTGTCAGCTTAGCGGCTTTATCCAGTTCTGATTCTGACCTGCGTGCCTGTGCCGACCGAGATTACGAGAAGAAAGATGCCACGCTGGGCGAGGTGCAAGCGGCACTCGCCCAGTCCCAACAGGAGTTGCGAGCCTGCCAATCCGACAAGGAGCGTGCGGAGCAAAGCGTACGAAGGCTTCAAGAGCAAGTGGAGCTCGGCTCACTCCAGCAGGCACAGATGAGAACCGACAGACTCCTGAGGAATGAGCTGGAAGCTGAGCTGGAGAAGGCCCGCAAAGAAACGCACCAAAGTGTTGCAGAAGCACAAAGCCTGCTCCAGCAGAAGAGGTCTGAGGTTGAAGAGCTGCGGGCAACCAGCCGAACCCAGCAGGAGCAGCTAGCTGAACTGCGCACAGACCTGGAGGAGTCTGTGCTCGTCCACGAGAAGATGGAGGCGGGGTCCCAGTTTCTGGAGGGTTGAGGATGGGGATGGTTGCAGACATCACAGTAGGCTTGTGGGGATTGTAGGGTCTCTTTGGGTGATTCGATGATGTGTAACCCGCAAGGTTCCCCCAAAGCCTAAACCCCAAACCCTAAACCCTAAGCCCAAACCCCAACCCCAAACCCTAAGCCCTAAACCCTGCAATGTTTTTATTGTTGTTTTAGTTTGAAAATAAGTTGAGATGTTCTGGAGCTGTAGTTCCGATCAGTTCTTGTGGTTGCCCCATGGCTTCTGCAGCTTCAGAGCTGTAGAGTAGGTTTAGGGTTCTTCCTTCCACGCTGTTGCCTACTTACTGTTCCCATCGCCATTATGGCGACATTGCAAAGTTGACACGCCTGCTTCAGGAGCGGCAAGGGAAAGAGGGTGATCTGTGTTTTTTTTGCCTTATTTGTGTGTCTTTTTGTTCGCATTATCTGTGTCTTTGTTTTGTCTGCTTGTTTCGGACGTCTCGAGGAACAGCTCGCTTGAATTTGTTTGTTTGCGTCATCTGTGTCTTTTCTTTTGGCGTTGTCTGTGTCTTTTTGTAGCGTTATCCGTGTCTTTTTGTTCTCGTGAAGCGACTGGGAGGGAAGAAGCTCCAACCGCAGCCAGAAGCTAATCCCTAAACCCAAATCCCTAAACCCTAAACTCTACAAGCTCCAAACCCTAAAGCCCAACCTTACACCCTAAAGCCTAAAACCCTAAACCCCATACCCTACAGCCTGAACGCTAAACCCTAAACCCACAAACCCTAACCCCTAGACCCCAAAAACTAAACCCTACACCCTAACCCTAAACCAACCCTACATCCTCAACCCTAAACCCTAAAGCCTTAAACCCTTTACCCTAAACCCCAAACCCTACACGCCTAAGCCCCAAACCCCAAACCCCAAACCCCAAACCCTAAACCCTAAACCCTAAACCCTAGACCCATCCTAGACCCTAAACCCCCAACCCCCAAACCCTCATCCCTCAACCCCAACAACTAAACCCGACACCCTGAACCCTGCACCTTAAACCCTACACCCTAAACCCCGAAAAAGAAACCCTAAACCCACAGCCCTAAACCCCACATCCTAAATCCTAAGCCCTAAACCCTTAAACCCTTAAACCCTACACCCTCAACCCTAAGCCCTGAACCCCAAACCCAAAACCCCAAATCCCAAACCCTGAACCCTAAACCCTGAACCCTAACCCGGAGCCCAGTAACCTTTACGGTTTAAGTTTTAAGGTTTAAGGTGGAAAGTACCTTGAAAGCCCTAAATGCCCTGTGACCCAAACTTCGGAGGATTCCCGATGTGATTCCAGACGCCAAGAGGTCCGAGTGCATCCGAAAGAGTTTACTTCGGGTTTTGGGATTAGGGGTTTGGGCTTTCGAGTGTAGAGTTTGGGCTTTAGGGAGATATCTTTTTTCTTCCGTGGGTACGTACCCTTAAAACCTAAACATGAGTAGCTAGGGCCCGTGTCATACTCGGTAGCCTGCATGTGGAACCTATCAGCTGCCTATTGAACTTATTGTTTGAATTGTGAGAGGACGTACGGTGGCTAATCGGGTTAGGCTCTACTTCCTCAAGTCAGGAATGAGGATCACTGTATGGGGCGCACGTGTAAAGTGCATATCCAAGATGCCCAATATATTGAGAAGTCATCTTTGTGATCAGGCCCGAGTGCCATTGTGATGTACGTAGTTGTGCTTCCGCCCTTCCCCTCCGAACTTAACCCGGATCCCGAAAGCCTACGAGTCAGGCCAGGCTAAAGCGCAACGAGAGCATCCTTCGCGGCTGCTTGGAAGAATTCTTCGCTTCAACTGTTTGAAGACACATTCTTGGCAGCTTCATTCTTGAAATTTCGGGTTTGAGGCCTGTCAGCTTAGCGGCTTTATCCAATTCTGATTCTGACCTGTGTGCCTGTGCCGACCGAGATTACGAGAAGAAAGATGCCACGCTGGGCGAGGTGCAAGCGGCACTCGCCCTGCCAATCCGACAAGGAGCGTGCGGAGCAAAGCGTACGAAGGCTTCAAGAGCAAGTGGAGCTCGGCTCACTCCCGCAGGCACAGATGAGAACCGACAGACTCCTGAGGAATGAGCTGGAAGCTGAGCTGGAGAAGGCCCGCAAAGAAACGCACCAAAGTGTTGCAGAAGCACAAAGCCTGCTCCAGCAGAAGAGGTCTGAGGTTGAAGAGCTGCGGGCAACCAGCCGAACCCAGCAGGAGCAGCTAGCTGAACTGCGCACAGACCTGGAGGAGTCTGTGCTCGTCCACGAGAAGATGGAGGCGGGGTCCCAGTTTCTGGAGGGTTGAGGATAGGGATGGTTGCGGACATCACAGTAGGCTTGTGGGGATTGTAGGGTCTCTTTTGGTGATTCGATGATCTGTAACCCGCAAGGTTCCCCCAAAGCCTAAGCCCTAACCCCCCCCCTAACCCCCCCGCTTTGTTCTTGTTCGAAACCATCATGCGAGTGTAACCCTAAACCCTAAAAACCCGAAGCCCTAAAACCGTAAACCCTAAGAAGCCCCTAAACACGATACAACGATTGGTGTGGCAGGCGCGGTACTCCACGAGCTTGAATGTCGATTGGTGTGGCAGGCGTGGTACTCCACGAACTTGAATGTCGATTGGTGTGGCAGGCGTGATTCTCCACAAACTTTTCAGTCGATTGGTGTGGTAGGCATGGTACTCCACAAACTTAAAAGTCGACTGGTGTGGCAGGCGTGGTACTCCACGAACTTGAATGGCGATTGGTGTGGCAGGCGTGGTACTCCACGAACTTGAGTGTCGATTGCTGTGGCAGGCGTGGTACTCCACGAACTTGAATGTCGATTGGTGTGGCAGGCGTGGTAGACCACGAACTTGATTGTGCCGACGGGTCAAGTACCGTCGTGCGTTTTGCACACTTTTGGTTGGGGGTTTGGGGGGGTGTTGGAGGGGTGGGGTTTGGTTGCGCCTTGGTTGTCGCAGCTTCCAACCATTCCTAGCTGGCCACTCGGACACTTCGACTACCGTACCGCCTGTTAACCCCATTCCTTCTGTTCCTGAACCTGGAGCCGTAGCCAGGGGGGTCGGGGGGTGGGGGGTGGAGGGGGTGGGGGGTGGGGGGTGGGGGGGGGGTCATAATAGCGTCGGTTCTTCTTGAGTGTCCACGAGTAAGTGCGACGCATGCATGCACAACAGTTGTCAAGTCCAGGTATTTCTCCCTTAAGGTGAAAGTGGCTACGCCAGATCTTATCAATTTAACAATGGAGATGGGAGATTTGCTTTCCAGCACGGGCCATTTCTTGGCCAGCTTGTGACCAGACGAACGTGCGCCAAACAAGCTTTCCAGTGCCATTCTTAACTCCTGAATTCTTGCCCTGCCTTCCTCTAGCCCGGCAGAAGACACTCGTCAATCCTATACTCAGACCCCTGAACCCTAAACCTCAAACCCCCCAAGAGGCCGACCAGCACAAATCCCTTAGCTCTTCACCAAAGTCCCTGAAGCCTGCTGCCCCCCCCACCCCCCCGTTTCCTGGTGCTTCGCATACGGCCAAGAAGAACCGTGGACCGCAAAGCATTCAGGGAAGGGCTAAGCCCTATTCCCATTCGCCCAAATTTTTACGATGTTGCTTACAGGCAACAGCGTTTTGCATTGAAGCGGCGCATGCAAGCGAAATAACACCAAAAAAACACAAACATGGGGTTTTTTCGAAAAACCACGTTTTTGCACCGTGAAACCACGAAAACATCGGCATACGCAGTGTTTTCGGCCTGCGAGCCACTTTCAAAACAAGACACGAAAAACAGGCATGCGCGATCACCGAAAGTACCACGCCTGCCATGGTTTTCACAAAACGGCCTCTGCAACTTGCACTTTTTTTTGGACTAAAACCACGTTCAAACTCGTGCTCCCGCCTAGGCCAAATGCTTACTTGCAAAAAAACGCACGACGGTTAACGCCCCGTGCGGTTGAATGTCCATTGGTGTGGCAGGCGTGGTACTCCACGAACTTGAATGCCGATGGGTGTGGCAGGCGCGGTACTCCACGAACTTGAATGTCGGTTGGTGTGGCAGGCGTGGTACTCCACGAACTTGAATGTCTATTGGTGTGGCAGGCGTGGTACTCCATGAGCTTGAATGTCGATTGGTGTGGCAGGCGTGGTACTCCACGAACTTGAATGTCAATTGGTGTGGCAGGCGTGGCACGCCACGATTGGTGTGGCAGGCGTGGTATTCCACGAACTTGAATGTCGGTTGGTGTGGCAGGCGTGGTACTCCACGAACTTGAATGTCGATTGGTGTGGCAGGCGTGGTACTCCACGAACTTGAATGTCGATTGGTGTGGCAGGCACGAACTTGAATGTCGTTTGGTGGGGTAGGCGTGGTACTCCACGAACTTGAATGTCGATTGGTGTGGCACGCGTGGTACTCCACGAACTTGAATGTCGATTGGTGTGGTGGCAGGCGTGGTAGTCCACCATCTTGAATGTCGATTGGTGTGGCAGGCGTGGTAGTCCACGAACTTGAATTTCGATTGGTGTGGCAGGCGTGGTACTCCACGAACTTGAATGTCGATTGGTGTGGCAGGCGTGGTGCTCCACGAACTTGAATGTCGACTGGTGTGGCAGGCGTGGTACTCCACGAAAATGTCGATTGGTGTGGCAGGCGTGGTACTGCACGAATTTGAATGTCGGTCGGTGTGACAGGCGTGGTACTCCACGAACTTGAATGTCGATTGGTGTGGCAGGCGTGGTAGTCCGCGAACTTGAATGTCGATTGGTGTGGCAGGCGTGGTACTCCACGAACTTGACAGTCGATTGCTGTGGCAGGCGTGGTACTCCACGAACATGAATGTCGATGTGTTTGGCAGGCGTGGTACTCCACGAACTTGAATGTCGATTGGTGTGGCAGGCGTGGTACTCCACGAACTTGAATGTCCACGAACTTGAATGTCGATTGGTGTGGCAGGCGTGGTACTCCACGAACTTGAACGTCGGCTGGTGTGGCAGGCGTGGTACTCCACGAACTTGAATGTCGATTGGTGTGGCAGGCGTGGTACTCCACGAACTTGAATGTCTATTGGTGTGGCAGGCGTGGTACTCCACGAACTTGAATGTCGGTTGGTGTGGCAGGCATGGTACTCCACGAACTTGGATGTGGCAGGCGTGGTACTCCACGAACTTGAATGTCGATTGGTGTGGCAGGCGTGGTACTCCAGAAACTTGAGTGTCGGTTGGTGTGGCAGGCGTGGTACTCCACGACGTGGCACTCCGCGAACTTGAATGTCGATTGGTGTGGCAGGCTTGGTACTCCACGAACTTGAATGTCGATTGACTGGTGTGGCAGGCGTGGTACTCCGCGAACTTGAATGTCGACTGTTGTGGCAGGCGTGGTACTCCACGAACTTGAATGTCGATTGTTGTGGCAGGCGTGGTACTCCACGAACTTGAATGTTGATGAGTGTCGCAGACGTGGTACTCCACGAACTTGAATGTCGATTGGTGTGGCAGGCGTGGTACTCCACGAACTTGAAAGTCGATTGGTGTGGCAGGCGTGGTACTCCACGAACTTGAATGTCTATTGGTGTGGCAGGCGTGTGGAGTAGCACGCCTGCCACACCAGTCGACATGCAAGTTCGTGGAGTACCACGCCTGCCACAGCAGTCGGCATTCAAGTTCGTGGAGTACCACGCCTGCCACACCAATCGACGTTCAAGTTCGTGGAGCACCACGTCAGCCACACCAATCGACATTCAAGTTCGTGGAGTACCACGCCTGCCACACCAGTCGACATTCAAGTGCGTGGAGTACCACTCCTGCCACACCGATCGACATTCAAGTTCGTGGAGTACCACGCCTGCCACACCTAATCGACATTCAAGTTCGGGGAGTACCACGCCTGCCACACCAATCGGCATTCAAGTTCGTGGAGTACCACGCCTGCCACAGCAATCGACTTTCAAGTTCGTGGAGTACCACGCCTGCCACACCAATTGACATTCAAGTTCGTGGAGTACCACGCATACCACACCAGTCGACAGTGAAGTTCGTGGAGTACCACGCCTGCTACACTAATCGACATTCAAGTTCGTGGAGTACGATGCCGGCCACACCGATCGGCACACAAAACCGTAAACCCTCAACACTAGGCATTGTCAAGTTCGGTGAGTACCACGCCTGCCACACCAGTCGACATGCAAGCTCGTGGAGTACCACCCCTGCCACGCCTGCCACCAATCGACATTCAAGTTCCTGGAGTACCACGCCTGCCACACCAATCGACGATCAAGTTCGTGGATGACCACGCCTGCCACACCAAACGACATTCAAGTTCGTGGAGTACCACGCCTGCCACCACACCAATCGACATTCAAGTTCGTGGAGTACCGGTACTCCACGAACTTGAATGTCGATTGGTATGGCAGGCTTGGTACTCCACGTAATTGAATGTCGTGTGGCGCGGCAGGCGTGCTTCTCCACGAACTTGAATGTCGCCTGGTGTGGCAGGCGTGGTACTCCACGAACTTGAATGTTGATGAGTGTGGCAGACGTGGTACTCCACGAACTTGAATGTCGATTGGTGTGGCAGGCGTGGTACTCCACAGACTTGAATGTCGATTGGTGTGGCAGGCGTGGTACTCCATGAACTGGAATGTCGATTGGTGCGGCAGGCGTGGTACTCCATGAACTCGAATGTCGATTGGTGTGGCAGGCGTGGTACTCCACGAGCTTGAATGTGTGGCAGGCGTGGTACTCCACGAACTTGAATGTCGACACGTGTCGCAGGCGTGCCACTCCTTGTGTGTCAAGCGTGGTACTCCACGAACTTGAATGTCGATTGGTGTGGCAGGCGTGGTACTCCACGAACTTGAATGGCGATTGGTGTGGCAGGCGTGGTACTCCACGAACTTGAATGTCGATTGGTGTGGCAGGCGTGGTACTCCACGAACTTGAGTGTCGATTGCTGTGGCAGGCGTGGTACTCCACAAACTTGAATGTCGATTGGTGTGGCAGGCGTGGTAATCCGATTGGTGTGCAGGCGTGGTACTCCACGAACTTGAATGGCGATTGCTGTGGCAGGCATGGTACTCCACGATTTTGAATGTCGATTGGTGTGGCAGGCGTGGTACTCCACGAACTTGAATGTCGATTGGGTGTGGCAGGCGTGCTGCTCCAGGAACTTGAATGTCGATCCGTGTGGCAGGCGTGGTACTCCACGGACTTGAACGTCGATTGGTGTGTGGCATGGGTGGTGCTCCACGAACTTGCATGTCGATTGGCGTGGCAGGCGTGGTAGTCCACGAACTTGAATGTCGATTGGTGTGGCAGGCGTGGTACTCCACGAACTTGAATGTCGATCGGTGTGGCAGGCGTGGTACTCCACGAACTACTTGAATGTCGATTGGTGTGGCAGGCGTGGTAATCCACGAACTTGATTATCGATTGTTGTGGCAGTCGTGGTACTCCACGAACTTGGTAGTCCACGAACTTGAGTGTCGATTGGTGTGGCAGGCGTGGTACTCCACGAACGTGAATGTCTATGGGTGTGGCAAGCACGGCGCTCCACGAACTTGAGTGGCAGGCATGGTACTCCAGCAACTTGAATGTCGATTGGTGTGGCAGGCGTGGTACTCCACGAACTTGAATGTCTGTTGGTGTGGCAGGCGCGGCGCTCCACGAACTTGAGTGGCAGGCGTGGTACTCCAGGAACTTGAATGTCGATTGGTGTGGCAGGCGTGGTACTCCACGAACTTGAATGTCTATTGGTGTGGCAGGCACGGCACTCCACAACTTGAATGTCGAGTGGTGCGGCAGGCGTGGTACTCCACGAACTTGAAAGTCCATTGGCGTGGCAAGCGTGGTACTCCACGAACTTGAATGTCGATTGGTGTGCCAGGCGTAGCACTCCACGAACTTGAGTGTCGATTGCTGTGGCAGGCGTGGTACTCCACGAACTTGAATGTCGATTGCTGTGGCAGGCGTGGTACTCCACGAACTTGAATGTCGATTGGTGTGGCAGGCGTGGTACTCCACGAACTTGAATGTCGATTGGTGTGGCAGTGCGCGGTGCTGAACGAACTTGAATGTCGATCGGTGTGGCAGGCGTTGTACTCCACGAACTTGAATGTCGATTGGTGTGGCAGGCGTGGTACTCCACGAACTTGAATGTCGGTTGGTGTGGCAGGCGTGGTACTCCACGAACTTGAACGTCGATTGGTGTGGCAGGCGTGGTACTCCGCGAACTTGAATGTCTATTGCTGTGGCAGGCGTGGTAGTCCACGACCTTGAATGTCGATTGGTGTGGCAGGCGTGGTACTCCACGAACTTGAATGTCGATTGGTGATTGGTGTGGCAGGCGTGGCACTTGAATGTCGATTGGTGTTTGAATGTCGATTGGTGTGGCAGGCGTGGTGCTCCACGAACTTGAGTGTCCACGAACTTCGATTGGTGCGGCCGGCATGGTACTCCACGAACTGGAATGTCGATTGGTGTGGCAAGTGTGGCCATGCACGAACTTGAATGTCGATTGGTGTGGCAGGAGTGGTACTCCACGAACTCGAATGTCGATTAGTGTGGCAGGCGTGGTACTCCACGACCTTGAATGTCGATGCTACTCCACGAACTTGAATGTCGATTGGTGTTGCAGGAGTGGTACTCCACGAACTGGAATGTCGATTGGTTGTGGTTCTCCACGAACTTTGAATGTCGATTGGTTTGGCAGGCGTGGTACTCCCCGAACTTGAATGTCGATTGGTGTGGCAGACGTGGTACTCCACGAACTTGAATGTCTATTGTGGCAGGCGTGGTACTCCGCGAATTTGAATGTGGATTGGTGTGGCAGGCGTGGTCCTCCATGAACGAAACTGTTGATTGGTGTGGAGGGCATGGCAGGCGTGGTACTTGAATGTTGATTGGCGTGGCAGGCGTGGTACTCCACGAACTTGAATGTCGATTGGTATGGCAGGCGTGGAACTCCACGAACTTGGATGTCGATTGGTGTGGCAGGCGTGGCACTCCAGGAACTTGAATGTCGATTGGTGTGGCAGGCGTGGTACTGCGAACTTGAATATCGACTGGTGTGGCAGCCGTGGTACTCCACGAACTTGAATGTCGATTGGTGTGGCCGGCGTGGTACTCCACGAACATGAATGTCTATTGGTGTGGCAGGCGTGGTATTCCATGAGCTTGAATCGTGAAGTACCACGCCTGCCACACCAGTCGACACTCAAGTTCGTGGAGTACCACGCCTGCCACACAAATCCACATTCAAGTTCGTGGAGTACCACGCTTGCCACACGAGTCGACATTCAAGTTCGTGGAGTACCACGCCTGCCACACCAAGAGTTATTCAAGACCGACATTCAAGTTCGTGGAGTACCACGCCTGCCACACCAGTCGACATTCAAGGTCGTGGAGAACCACACCAGGAGCAGCACGCCTGCCACACCCAATCGACATTCAAGTTCGTGGAGTACCACGCCTGCCACACCAAACGACATTCAAGCTCGTGGAGTACTGCCAATCGACGTTCAAGTTCGTGGAGTACCACGCCTGCCACACCAATCGACATTCAAGTTCGTGGTTGGTGGAGTACCACGCCTGCCACACCAATCGACATACAAGTTCGTGGACTACCACGCCTGCCACACCAATCGACATTCAAGTTCGTGGAGTACCACGTCAGCCACACCAATCGACATTCAAGCTCGTGGAGTACCACGCCTGCCACACCAATCAACATTCAAGTTCGTGGAGTACCACGCTTGCCACACCAATCGATATTCATGTTCGTGGAGTACCACGCCTGCCACACCAATCGACATTCAAGATCGTGGTTGGTGGAGTAGCACGCCACGCCTGTCACACCAATCGACATTCAAGTTCCTGGAAGTACCACGCCGCCACACCAATCCACGCCTGCCACACCAATAGACATTCAAGTTCGTGGAGTACCACGCCTGCCACACCAGTCGACATTCAAGTTCGTGGAGTACCACGCCTGCCACACCATTCGACATTCAAGTTCGTGGAGTACCACGCCTGCCACACCAGTCGACATTCAAGTTCGTGGAGTACCACGCCTGCCACACCATTCGACATTCAAGTTCGTGGAGTACCACGCCTGCCACACCAATCGACATTCAAGTTCGTGGAGTACCACGCCTGCCACACCAATGGACATTATTACAGTTCGTGGGCTACCACGCCTGCCACACCAATCGACACTCAAGTTTCTGGAGTACCACGCCTGCCACACCAATCGACACTCGACATTCAAGTTCGTGGAGTACCACGCCTGCCACACCAACCGACACTCCAGTTCGTGGAGTACCACGCCTGCCACACTAATCGACATTCGAGTTCGTGGATACCACGCCTGCCACACCAATCGGTATTCAAGTTCGTGGAGTACCACGCCTGCCACACTAATCGACATTCAAGTTCGTGGAGTACCACGCCTGCACACCAATCGGAGGACCACGCCTGCCACACCCATCGACATTCAAGTTCGTGGAGTACCATGCCTGCCACACCAATCGACATTCAAGTTCGTGGAGTACCACGCCGGCCACACCAGTCGACATTCAAGTTCGTGGAGTACCACGCCTGCAACACCAATCGATATTCAAGTTCGTGGACACTCAAGTTCGTGGAGTACCACGCCTGCCACACCAATAGACATTCAAGATCGTGGAGCACCACGTCTGCCACACCAATCGACATTCAAGTTCCTGGAGTACCACGCCTGCCAAACCAATCGACATTCAAAGTTCGTGGAGAACCACAACCAATCGACATTCCAGTTCGTGGAGTACCACTCCTGCCACACCAATCGACATTCAAGTTCGTGGAGTAGCATCGACATTCAAGGTCGTGGAGTACCACGCCTGCCACACTAATCGACATTCGAGTTCGTGGAGTACCACTCCTGCCACACCAATCGACATTCAAGTTCGTGCATGGTCACACTTGCCACACCAATCGACATTCCAGTTCGTGGAGTACCATGCTGGCCGCACCAATCGACGTTCAAGTTCGTGGAGTACCACGCCTGCCACACCGATCGACATTCAAGTTCGTGGACACTCAAGCTCGTGGAGCACCACGCCTGCCACACCAATCGACATTCAAACACCAATCGACATTCAAGTGCCACGCCTGCCACACCAATCACCAATCGACATTCAAGTTCGTGGAGTACCACGCCTGCCACACCAATCGACATTCAAGGTCGTGGACTACCACGCCTGCCACAGCAATAGACATTCAAGTTCGCGGAGTACCACGCCTGCCACACCAATCGACGTTCAAGTTCGTGGAGTACCACGCCTGCCACACCAACCGACATTCAAGTTCGTGGAGTACCACGCCTGCCACACCAATCGACATTCAAGTTCGTGGAGTACAACGCCTGCCACACCGATCGACATTCAAGTTCGTTCAGCACCGCGCACTGCCACACCAATCGACATTCAAGTTCGTGGAGTACCACGCCTGCCACACCAATCGACATTCAAGTTCGTGGAGTACCACGCCTGCCACAGCAATCGACACTCAAGTTCGTGGAGTACCACGCCTGCCACACACCAATCGACACTCAAGTTCGTGGAGTTCCACGCGTGCCACACACATAGACATTTAAGTTTATGGACCAATCGACATCATCAATCGACATTCAAGTTCTCGGAGCACCACGCCCTGCCACACGAATCGACGTTCTCAAGTTCATGGAGTACCACGCCTGCCACACCAATCGACGTTCAAGTTCGTGGACAACTACGCCTGCAACACCAATCGACATTCAAGTTCGCGGAGTACTACGCCAATCGACATTCAATTTCGTGGAGAACCACAGGGTTTAGGGTTTAGGGTTTAGGGTTTTGGGTTTTGGGTTTAGGGTTTAGGGTTTAGGGTTTAGGGTTTGCGCCGAAGCTGGAGAAGGATATGACATGGCCGGACGGGCGAACAAACTTGAAATTTGTTTCGGTTCCGGAGCACGCTCAAGGCCACCGAGAATGGGGCCTTGCTTCGGCCACATCATTTCACGCGTTTCCCTCCCGCGCCGTCAAGTGCGGCTCCCACCCTTAGCTAGCTCCGCCTTTTAGGGTTTAGTTTCCTAAACTCATGTTTAGGAAACTCTCTTGTTTTTTCTCACTCACCTTCTTGTATGCGTTCTTGTCGGGGTGTATTACACCCTAGTCAAAGTTGCTTGTTTGTTCCACCGCGATCTTAGTCCTCTTGCAGCCTGCTAGTCTTGCAGGGGGGTCAACCGGAGGTTTTGCGCCCGGGGGAAAGAGACCGATGGTTGACCGTAGCTTTAAGCATGGTGCTCAGATCACAAAGAAAACCGAAGAGCATGTTTGGGTCGAACGGAGGTTTCTGCCCGGGGGAAGACATCGGTGGTTGACCGTAGCTTTCGAGCCCGGCACTTGTACTATATCAATCCACAGGTGGGTCGACCGCGAGTTGATTGGAGGTTCTGCTGTCAGAGGAGGACGTCGCTTGTTAGACGTAGCTCTTGAGCACCGTACTTGTGCTCTATCAGCATGTAAATCCGCGATGCTTTTTTTTGGGGTCGACCGGAGGTTTTGCCAGCAGGGAGGTTTCATGCCCGGGGGAAAGACCGTTGCGTTGATTGGAGGTTTTGCGCCCGGGAGAAAAACATCGGCGGGGGAAAGGCAGCGTTTAAGCACCGTCCTGGCACGACACCAAAGGCAGGTATTAAGCCCGGTACTTGTGCTGTATCAGGATACAGATCCGAGGTGCTGTCGGGGGAAAGACATCACTGGTTGGATGTAGCTTTTGAGCACCGTTCTCGTGCTCTATCAACATATGAATCGCGAAGCCATTTGGGCCCACCGGAGGTTTTGCGCCCGGGGGAAAGACCGTTGCATTGATTGGAGGTTTTGCGCCCGAGGGAAAACTATCTTTGAATTGATTGGAGGCTTTACGCCTCCTGTAGATCCGCGAAGCATTTCTGTGTCGATTGGAGGTTTTGCGAGCATGGAAAGACCGGAGGTTTTGCGTCCCGGGGGAAAACCGTTCATTGATTGGAGGTTTTGCGCCCGGGGGGAAAAACATCGGCGGCGGCTGACCGTAGCTAGTGATTCCACCCTGCTTCCACCTTGCTTCCAGCTCGCTTCCACGTTGCTTGCACTTTGCTTCCACCTTGCTTCCACCTTGCTTCTACCGTTCTTCAACCTTGCTTCCATCTTGCTGCCACCTTGCTTCCACCTTGTTTCCACTTGCTTCCACCTTCCTTGCGCGTTGCCTCCACCTTGTTTATGACTTAGCATGGCTTAGCCAAAGTCCGAAAATCCGCGTGGGGTACCGTTTACAGTTAAAGTGCCAAACTATAGAAAGTGGCCCCTAAATTATAGACGCTTATAGTTTAACCAAAGTCCGAAAATCCGCGTGGGGGTAGCGTTTGCAGTTTAGGTGCCAAACTGTAGAAAGTGGCCCCAAACTTTCGACGTTTATAGTTTAGCCAAAGTCCGAAAATCCGCGTGGGGGTACCATATATAGTTTAGGTGCCGAACTATAGAAAGAGGCCCCTGAACTATAGACGTTTATAGTTTAGCCAAAGTCCGAAAACCCGTGTAGGGGTAACGTTTACAGTTTAGGTGCCAAACTATAGAAAGTGCCCCAAACTTTCAACGTTTATAGTGTAGCCACAGTCGAAAATCCGCGCGGGGGTACCATTTATAGTGTAAGTGCCGAACAATAGAAAGTCGCCCCTAAACTATAAACGTTTATAGTTTAACCAAAGTCCGAAAATCCGCGCGGGGGTACTGCTTACAGTTTGAAAGTGCCCCTAAACTATAGACGTTTATAGGTTCGCAAAAGTCCGAAAATCCACGTGAGGTTACAATTTACAGTTCAGGTGCCAAACTATAGAAAGTGACCCCTAAAACTATAGGTGTTTATAGCTTAGCCAAAGTCCGAAAATCCGCGTGGGGGCACCGCTTGCAGTTTAGGTGCCAAACTATAGAAAGTGGCCCCTAAACTAAAGACGTTTATAGTTTAGCCAAAGTCCGAAAATCCGCGTGGGGGTACCGTTTACAATAAAGGGGGGCTCCTAAACTGTAAACGTTTATAGTTTAGGCGCTAAACTATAAAGAGGGGCTCCTAAACTGTAAACGCTTATAGTCTAGGCGCTAAACTATAAATAGTGGCTCCAAAACTATAGACGTTTATAGTTTAGGCGCTAAACTATAAAGAGGGGCTCCGAAACTGTAAACGTTTATAGTTTAGGCGCTAAACTATAAAGAGGGGCTCCTAAACTGTAAACGTTTATAGTTTAGGCGCTAAACTATAAAGGGGGGCTCCTAAACCGTAAACGTTTATAGTTTAGGCGCTAAACTATAAAGAGGGGCTCCGAAACTGTAAACGTTTATAGTTTAGGCGCTAAACTATAAAGAGGGGCTCCTAAACTATAGACGTTTATAGTTTAGGCACTAAATTATAAAGAGTGGCTCCTAAACTATAGACGTTTATAGTTTAGGCGCTAAACTATAAAGGTTGGCTCCTAAACTATAGAAGCGTTTATAGTTTAGGACCATCCATGGGGGGTCCCCCAGGATTGGCCTGGACCGAGCTTCAAAATGCGATTTTTTAGTACACAAATCGATGCGGGAAATGCTGCCTCCAATTTCTGGATTTCGCCCTAAACTATAGAGCCCCAAACTCTAGAGCCTAAACTATAAACGTTCATAGTTTCGGCGCTAAACTATAAAGCTTGACCCCTAAACTATAAACGTTTATAGTTTAGCCGCTAAACTATAAAGGTTGGCTCCTAAACTCTAAACGTTTATAGTTTAGGAACATCCGTGGGGGGTCCCCCAGGATTGGCCTGGACCCAGCTTAAAAGTGCGATTTTTAGTACAGAAATCGATGCCCGAAATGCTGCCTCCAATTTCTTCTGATTTTTGCCCCAAACTACAGAGTCTAAACTATAAACGTCTATAGTTTCGGCGCTAAACTATAAAGCCTGACTCATAAACTATAGACGTTTATAGTTTAGCCGCTAAACTATAAAGGTTGGCTCCTAAATTATAGACGTTTATAGTTTAGGCGCTAAACTATAAAGAGGGGCTCCTAAACTATAGACGTTTATAGTTTAGGCGCTAAACTGTAAAGAGTGGCTCCTAAACTATAGACGTTTATAGTTTAGGCACTAAACTATAAAGAAGGGCTCCTAAACTGTAAACGTTTATAGTTTAGGCGCTAAACTATAAAGAGGGGCTCCAAAACTATAGACGTTTATAGTTTAGGCGCTAAACTATAAAGAGTGGCTCCTAAACTATAGACGTTTATAGTTTAGGCGCTAAACTATAAAGAGGGGCTCCTAAACTATAGACGTTTATAGTTTAGCCGCTAAACTATAAAGGTTGGCTCCCAAATTATAGACGTTTATAGTTTAGGACCATCCGTGGGGGGTCTCCCAGGATTGGCCTGGACCCAGCTTAAAAGTGCGATTTTTTAGTACAGAAATCGATGCCGGAAATGCTGCCTCCAATTTCTGGATTTTGCCTTAAACTATAGAGCCCCAAACTCTAGAGCCTAAACTATAAACGTTTATAGTTTCGGCGCTAAACTATAAAGCTTGACCCCCAAACTATAAACGTTTATAGTTTAGCCGCTAAACTATAAAGGTTGGCTCCTAAACTATAGAAGCGTTTATAGTTTAGGACCATCCGTGGGGGGTCCCCCAGGATTGGCTTGGACCGAGCTTCAAAATGCGATTTTTTAGTACAGAAATCGATGCCGGAAATGCTGCCTCCAATTTCTGGATTTTGCCCTAAACTATAGAGCCCCACACTCTAGAGCCTAAACTATAAACGTTTATAGTTTCGGCGCTAAACTATAAAGCTTGACCCCCAAACTATAAAAGTTTATGGTTTAGCCGCTAAACTATAAAGGTTGGCTCCTAAACTATAGAAGCGTTTATAGTTTAGGACCATCCGTGGGGGGTCCCCCAGGATTGGCCTGGACCGAGCTTCAAAATGCGATTTTTTAGTACAGAAATCGACGCCGGAAATGCTGCCTCCAATTTCTGGATTTTGCCCTAAACTATAGAGCCCCAAACTCTAGAGCCTAAACTATAAACGTCTATAGTTTCGGCGCTAAACTATAAAGCCTGACTCCTAAACTATAGACGTTTATAGTTTAGCCGCTAAACTATAAATCCTAAACTATAAAGCCCTAAACTATAGACGCTAAACTATAAACGTCTATAGTTTAGAGCCAAAACTATAGAGCCTAAACTATAAACGTTTATAGTTTAGACGCAAAACTATAGAAATCTTTATAGTTTAACCGTGATTTCGGGCAGGTTTTGGGGTATATATAATATATTGTCAGTACTGACACCGCTCCACTGCCTAGCGGTGGCACGGCACGCTCTCTGGTAAGACAGTTGAACTGCTGTATAGGCATATTGTATGTGCGATGCCCATGCAGCCACTTGCTTTGGGCGGCTCGGCTGGTGGGAAAGGAGCGAAGCTCCCCCACCAGCCACGCCTGAGTTTAGGGTTTAGGGTTTAGGGTTTAGGGTTTAGGGTTTAGGGTTTAGGGTTTAGGGTTTTAGGGTTTAGGGTTTAGGGTTTAGGGTTTAGGGTTTAGGGTTTAGGGTTTAGGGTTTGCGCCGAAGCTGGAGAAGGATATGACATGGCCGGACGGGCGAACAAACTTGAAATTTGTTTCGGCTCCGGAGCACGCTCAAGGCCACCGAGAATGGGGCCTTGCTTCGGCCACATCATTTCACGCGTTTCCCTCCCGCGCCGTCAAGTGCGGCTCCCACCCTTAGCCAGCTCCGCCTTTTAGGGTTTAGTTTCCTAAACTCATGTTTAGGAAACTCTCTTGTTTTTTTCTCACCGCCCTTCTTGTATGCGTGCTTGTCGGGGTGTATTACACCCTAGTCAAAGTTGCTTGCTTGTTCCACCACGATCTTAGTCCTCTTGCAGCCTGCTAGTCTTGCAGGGGGGTCAGCCGGAGGTTTTGCGCCCGGGGGAAAGAGACCGATGGTTGACCGTAGCTTTAAGCATGGTGCTCAGATCACAAAGAAAACCGAAGAGCATGTTTGGGTCGAACGGAGGTTTCTGCCCGGGGGAAGACATCGGTGGGTGACCGTAGCTTTCGAGCCCGGCACTTGTACTATATCAATCCACAGGTGGGTCGACCGCGAGTTGATTGGAGGTTCTGCTGTCAGAGGAGGACGTCGCTTGTTAGACGTAGCTCTTTAGCACCGTACTTGTGCTCTATCAGCATGTAAATCCGCGATGCTTTTTTTTTTGGGTCGACCGGAGGTTTTGCCAGCAGGGAGGTTTCATGCCCGGGGGAAAGACCGTTGCGTTGATTGGAGGTTTTGCGCCCGGGGGAAAAACATCGGCGGGGGGAAGGCAGCGTTTAAGCACCGTCCTGGCACGACACCAAAGGCAGGTATTAAGCCCGGTACTTGTGCTATATCAGGATACAGATCCGAGGTGCTGTCGGGGGAAAGACATCACTGGTTGGATGTAGCTTTTGAGCACCGTTCTCGTGCTCTATCAACATATGAATCGCGAAGCCATTTGGGCCCACCGGAGGTTTTGCGCCCGGGGGAAAGACCGTTGCATTGATTGGAGGTTTTGCGCCCGAGGGAAAACCATCTTTGAATTGATTGGAGGCTTTACGCCTCCTGTAGATCCGTGAAGCATTTCTGTGTCGATTGGAGGTTTTGCGAGCATGGAAAGACCGGAGGTTTTGCGTCCCGGGGGAAAACCGTTCATTGATTGGAGGTTTTGCGCCCGAGGGGAAAAACATCGGCGGCGGCTGACCGTAGCTAGTGATTCCACCCTGCTTCCACCTTGCTTCCAGCTCGCTTCCACGTTGCTTGCACTTTGCTTCCACCTTGCTTCCACCTTGCTTCTACCGTTCTTCAACCTTGCTTCCATCTTGCTGCCACCTTGCTTCCACCTTGTTTCCACTTGCTTCCACCTTCCTTGCGCGTTGCCTCCACCTTGTTTATGACTTAGCATGGCTTAGCCAAAGTCCGAAAATCCGCGTGGGGTACCGTTTACAGTTCAAGTGCCAAACTATAGAAAGTGGCCCCTAAATTATAGACGCTTATAGTTTAAACAAAGTCCGAAAATCCGCGTGGGGGTAGCGTTTGCAGTTTAGGTGCCAAACTGTAGAAAGTGGCCCCAAACTTTCGACGTTTATAGTTTAGCCAAAGTCCCAAAATCCGCGTGGGGGTACCATATATAGTTTAGGTGCCGAACTATAGAAAGTGGCCCCTGAACTATAGGCCCCTCAACTATAGACGTTTATAGTTTAGCCAAAGTCCGAAAACCCGTGTGGGGGTAACGTTTACAGTTTAGGTGCCAAACTATAGAAAGTGCCCCAAACTTTCAACGTTTATAGTGTAGCCAAAGTCGAAAATCCGCGCGGGGGTACCATTTATAGTGTAAGTGCCGAACAATAGAAAGTCGCCCCTAAGCTATAAACGTTTATAGTTTAGCCAAAGTCCGAAAATCCGCGCGGGGGTACCGCTTACAGTTTGAAAGTGCCCCTAAACTATAGACGTTTATAGGTTCGCAAAAGTCCGAAAATCCACGTGAGGTTACAATTTACAGTTCAGGTGCCAAACTATAGAAAGTGACCCCTAAAACTATAGGTGTTTATAGCTTAGCCAAAGTCCGAAAATCTGCGTGGGGGCACCGCTTGCAGTTTAGGTGCCAAACTATAGAAAGTGGCCCCTAAACTAAAGACGTTTATAGTTTAGCCAAAGTCCGAAAATCCGCGTGGGGGTACCGTTTACAGTTTAGGTGCCAAACTGTAGAAGGTGGCCCCAAAAACTGTCGACGTTTATAGTTCAGCCAAAGGCCGAAAATCCGCGTGGGGGTACCGTTTACAGTCTAGGCCAACATCCGAAAATCCGCGTGAGGGTACCGTTTACAGTTCAGGTGCCAAACTATAGAAAGTGGCCCCTAAACTATAGACGTTTACAGTGTAGCCAAAATCCGAAAATCCGCGTAGGGGGTACCGTTTTGCACGTTTACAGTCAGGTGTCAAGCTATAGAAAGTGACCCCTAAAACAATAAACGTTTATAGTTTAGCAAAAGTCCGAGAATCCGTGTGGGGGTACCATTCACGGTTTAGGTGCCACACTAAAGAAAGCGGCCCCTGAACTATAGACGCTTATAGTTTAACCAAAGTCCGAAAATCCGCGTGGGGGGTACCGTTTACAGTTTAGGTGCCCAACTGTAGAAAGTGGCCCCAAATGTTCGACGTTTATAGTTTAGCCAATGTCCGAAAATCCGCGTGGGGGTACCGTTCGCAGTTTAGGCCCGCGGGGGTACCGTTTATGCCAAACTATAGAAAGCGACCCCTATAAACTGTAGACGTTTGTAGTGTTGGCGTTAAACTATAAGAGCGGCTCCTAAACTATAGACGTTTATAGTTTAGGCGCTAAACTATCAAGCTTGGCTCCTAAACTATAGACGTTTATAGTTGAGGCGCTGAACTATACAGGTTGGCTCCTGACCTATGGACCTTTCTAGTTTAGGCGCTAAACTATAAAGAGTGGCTCTTAAACTATAGACATCTATAGTTTAGGCGCTAAACTATAAAGGGGGGCTCCTAAACTGTAAACGTTTATAGTTTAGGCGCTAAACTATAAAGAGGGGCTCCTAAACTGTAAACGCTTATAGTCTGGGCGCTAAACTATAAAGAGTGGCTCCGAAACTATAGACGTTTATAGTTTAGGCGCTAAACTATAAAGAGGGGCTCCTAAACTGTAAACGTTTATAGTTTAGGCGCTGAACTATAAAGAGGGGCTCCTAAACTGTAAACGTTTATAGTTTAGGCGCTAAACTATAAAGGGGGGCTCCTAAACTATAGACGTTTATAGTTTAGGCGCTAAACTATAAAGAGGGGCTCCGAAACTGTAAACGTTTATAGTTTAGGCGCTAAACTATAAAGAGGGGCTCCGAAACTGTAAACGTTTATAGTTTAGGCGCTAAACTATAAAGAGGCGCTCCTAAACTATAGACGTTTATAGTTTAGGCACTAAATTATAAAGAGTGGCTCCTAAACTATAGACGTTTATAGTTTAGGCGCTAAACTATAAAGGTTGGCTCCTAAACTATAGAAGCGTTTATAGTTTAGGACCATCCGTGGGGGGTCCCCCAGGATTGGCCTGGACCGAGCTTCAAAATGCGATTTTTTAGTACACAAATCGATGCGGGAAATGCTGCCTCCAATTTCTGGATTTCGCCCTAAACTATAGAGCCCCAAACTCTAGAGCCTAAACTATAAACGTTCATAGTTTCGGCGCTAAACTATAAAGCTTGACCCCTAAACTATAAACGTTTATAGTTTAGCCGCTAAACTATAAAGGTTGGCTCCTAAACTATAAACGTTTATAGTTTAGGAACATCCGTGGGGGGTCCCCCAGGATTGGCCTGGACCCAGTTTAAAAGTGCGATTTTTAGTACAGAAATCCATGCCCGAAATGCTGCCTCCAATTTCTGATTTTTGCCCCAAACTACAGAGTCTAAACTATAAACGTCTATAGTTTCGGCGCTAAACTATAAAGCCTGACTCCTAAACTATAGACGTTTATAGTTTAGCCGCTAAACTATAAAGGTTAGCTCCTAAATTATAGACGTTTATAGTTTAGGCGCTAAACTATAAAGAGGGGCTCCTAAACTATAGACGTTTATAGTTTAGGCGCTAAACTATAAAGAGTGGCTCCTAAACTATAGACGTTTATAGTTTAGGCGCTATACTATAAAGAGGGGCTCCTAAACTGTAAACGTTTATAGTTTAGGCGCTAAACTATAAAGAGGGGCTCCTAAACTATAGACGTTTATAGTTTAGGCGCTAAACTATAAAGAGTGGCTCCTAAACTATAGACGTTTATAGTTTAGGCGCTAAACTATAAAGAGGGGCTCCTAAACTATAGGCGTTTATAGTTTAGGCGCTAAACTATAAAGGTTGGCTCCCAAATTATAGACGTTTATAGTTTAGGACCATCAGTGGGGGGTCTCCCAGGAT